>PYHX02000158.1:23433530-23462511 GCA_004302925.2 Cochliomyia hominivorax
ATTCGGTTCTAGTTCAGTTCTAGTTCAATTTCTAGTTCAGTTTCTAGTTCAGTTTTAATTCGTTCTAGTTCATTCTAGTTCAGTTCTAATTCAGTTCTAGTTCAGTTCTAGTTCATTCTAGTTCAGTTCTAGTTCAGTTCTAGTTCAATTCTAGTTCAGTTCTAGTTCATTTCTAGTTCAGTTCTAGTTCAGTTCTAGTTCAGTTCTATTCAGTTCGAGTTCAGTTCTAGTTCAGTTCCAGTTCAGTTCTATCAGTTCGAGTTCAGTTCTAGTTCAGTTCCAGTTCAGTTCCAGTTCAGTTTGAGTTCAGTTCTAAACTCTGTTTCTTTTCTGTTCTTTTTTGTCTTATTCTAGTCTGTTCCAATTTAGCACTAGTTCTGTTCCGTTCCCGTTCCAATTCTGTTTCAGTTCTGTATTTAGTTTATTGTAGCTGCATTACGTGTTAGAAGTCAAGTGTTTGTTTGAAGAATTTTTAAAAATTTTGCCAAAAATCTAAATATTTTCAAAAATAATTCAGTTTCATATTTAGCGGGGGGTCAAAGGGGTAATTTTCTTAACTAAAAGTTGATTAATTATTTCCATTAAGCATAAAAATAATTAATAATCCAAGAAGTAATAAATATTATTAATAAAAGTATAAAGTTTTAGATACAAGTGTTTTTTTCTTGTTCTCAATTTATAACGTTACTTTAATAATAATGATAATTTAAATCTCTAACAAAAAAAAAAACAGAGGAGAAAGCGTTTTTAATTTGTGAAAAAATTAAATCTTAATAATACAAGTTACCAAAATACACCAAAATACAAAGAAAAATAACTAAAGATACAAATGTATCTTATATGATCAAACAGATAAGATTAAATCTATAATTTCTAATAGAAATAAATAATAGAAAAAATAGAGAAGATGAAGAATAATAACAAAAGAAATTGTTAAAAAAAAGATTAACTTTTAATAATATTAGTTTTACTTGACTCTACAACATGCCACAGATGGATCGGAACTCTCTTATAGATTCAACTAACACAGCTGGAGTTAAAAATATACAATCAAAATATTAAATTTAAAGAATTTCTCATACATGAGATGTTGTTGTGTTGTTTTTCTTTTTCTTCATTTTGTTGTTTGTTTTAAAGAAAATTGAAGACACGGTGCAGATACTAAACTCTTGTAGTAGCAGAGTTCCTCTTAGGGAATTTTTATATTCCTTATTAAGCAGGTAGTTGTTAGTCTGGTGACGGCTGGTCAGTTTACAGTAGTTTTAACCTTGATTACGTAACATATATTTTTTTCCAGGGGTTTTGCTGGTGATTTAAAGGCGGTAAAAATTGCGTAGACATTTGAACAAATTTTGTTTGGTCATAAAGTCATAAATCTTTTTTATTACTTGAACTCGGTTTTGGTTTATTAAGATTTTTTTGTCTTTATCTTCTTCTTCTTGAACATTTTGTAGGCGTAATTTTATTCATTTAAATTTCTGAAAAAAAAATTCATTGTCTTCTTATATGTTTCATCTTCCAGTTACACTTTTTTTAAACTGAAATTTCTCACGTCTATTCGAAATGGAAAATTTATTACAAACTTTTGTGTGTGTGAGTGTGTGTGGAAGATAATAAGAAATATTTTTCTTTATTTTTTTAATTACCTTAAATAATTGTGCAACTATTTCAAAAAGTACTAAAATCCAAAAACATAATTTGTTAGAAAAATTATTAGAAGAAAAAAGAAAAAAAAAAAAAAAAACACAGAAACACATTCCTTCACACTATTCCCGGGAGTTATCTAAGCAACATAATTGTCAAAATGGTTATAAAAATATTTTTATGATCGCGTTATATTGTTTTTCCTAAATTTAGCTTCGTAAACACTTCAAGGGTGTCCATTTCTCTGCTGATGGTTCAACTTAAGTATTTTTTTTTAAATTTTGCTCTTAATTAGAGAACATTTTTTTTTGTTTTTTGGTTTTTATGAATGAAAAATGTTTTGAGAAGAAAAAAAAAGGTCTCTGGTTTATTTTTAAAATGTATATTTTACAATTACATTTTTGACATACGCATGTCATGTCATAATTATATTCTTTTTTCATTCATTACAATTATTATTTTGTTTAGATAAACTGTCAATCATTTTATTCTTTTCTATTTAAGTGAATATTTTAAAAATGCCGCTAATTATCAAATCAACACATTTTGAAAGGAGTTCTTTTTTAGATTTTCAGGCAAAAAAAAAAAGACAAAATGACAGGTTTGTGGTTTAAATTTAAATGTGAATGAAATAAAAAACTTAGAAGTTAAGACTAATTAAATTTTCACTTACATATAACAAATTTGACATGGATCTAGACCTGATCCAGAAATGAACTAGAACTGAACTACAACTGGACGTTAATAGAACTACAACTCAACTGGGGCTGAACTAGAACTAAACTAAAATTTGTGAAGAACTGAAGTGAATTTGAAGTGACCTAGAATTGACCACGAATTGAACTAGAACTGGAACTGAACTAGAATAAAGGTAGAATTGAACTAGAGCTGATCAAGAACTGAACTAGAATTTATGAAGAATTGCTTTGCAGATGAATTAGAACTGAACCGAAGTTTATCAAGAACTGATCGGGAAGTGAACTAGAACTGAACTTGAACTGAACTTGAACTGAACTTGAACTAAACTTGAACTAAACTTGAACTGAACTTGAACTAAACTTGAACTAAACTTGAACTGGACTAGAACTGAATTGGAACTGAATTGGAACTGAATTGGAACTGAATTGGAATTGAAATGGAACTGAACTGCACTAGAACTCAAATGGAGATGATTTATAACTGAATTTGAACTAAACTGAACTATAATAAAAGGAAAATAATCGAAAACTGAACTAGAAATTATTAAAAACTGATCTAAAAGAGAACTAAAATTTATAAAAAAAGTGATCAAGATGTGAACTACAACTTAACGAACTGTAATAAGGCTGAAATAAAACTGAACTATGACCAAGTTAGAACTGGATAAAATCTTTAACTAAACTCGAACTGATCGGCAACTGTACTATAACTAAACCGCAACTGAATTAGAGTATAGAACAGATTAGGAAGTTCGTTTTTAATATTTTTGCATACAAATTATTTTTGGTTGGAAAAAATTGATTAATAAAATTTCTTCTACATAAAAAATCAAAAATAGAAATTAAATATTAATAATTTTATTAACAAAAATAAAAAAGAGACAATAAACAAAAACAAATCTTCTGTCTAATACATAAATAATTTCTTAATAATAAAACAACCAGAAGCAAATGAACTTTCTCAAAGGGGTCAATGAATTTTTTTTTCTAAAATTTTATGTTTTTTTTTTAAGTTATTTATTATTCGCTATCTCTTTCTAATTTAAATAAAATATACAAACCACAAGAAATTGTTAAAAATTTTAAAAATTTTAATATGTATATTATTTGTTAGTCACATACATACATATATATATACATACATACATACATACATACATACATACATACATACATACATACATACATGTTTAGAAATGTTTAAGAAAAAAACAGTTAAATACGAAACGAAAAAAAGGAGAACAAATAAATGGAATTGAAGCTGGAGCTTTTTTTTAGAAAACTTAAAAAATAGTTAAATGTTTTGATTTAAAGTTTATTAATACATATACTAACAATTATGTTAACTAATGTTTTTTTTCTTTATTTAGTTAAAAAATCTATATAATTTTTTTTTAAATTTAAACTGAATAAGAAATGAGGAGAAATATTTATTTTATTGTTTTCTTTTTAAAGCCCTCCACCACCACAAGTGGTGAAGAGGGTATATTAACTTATCATAACATGTGTAACGCAAAGAAGGAATCATCTTAGACCCCATAATGTATATATATTTTAAAATCAAATTTAAATCTGAGTCGATTTAGCTATGTCTATGTGTCTGTCTGCTGCTCACATCCACAATAATTGACAGAACTGAATCAAATTTGGCCTGAGTATTTGTTATAATCTTGAGAAGTTTCCTATTTAAAATCGACAAAATCAGTTTAGTATATCAAAAGTTATAGACCAATATCTGAGATAATCTCTAAGTTTGTTTTTATACCTCCATCACTACATGTGGTGAAGATGGTATATTAAATTTGTCATTTCGTGTGTAACACTAAGAAGGAATCATCTTAGACTCTATACTGTATATGTATTCTTGCAACAAATCAAAATCTGAGTCGATTAAGCTATGTCTGTCTGTCCATCTTTCTGTCATTCTGCCTGTCTGTATTTCCTTCTGCCTGTGTGATTGTTGCTAACACGATCGCAACCACAATTATCGATAGAGCTAAATGAAATTTGGCCTGAGTATTTGTTATAGTCCTAGGAAGTGCCCTGTTTAAAATCAGCATAATCGGTTTAGTATATCAAAAGATATATACCGATATCAAAGATAACCTCTAAGTTCTAGCGAAGAATTTTCGTGAAACTGTCAATTAGAAATCGACAAAATAAAATAAGATTCCAAAAATTGTCAAAATCGGTTCAGTAGGAAAAAAAGTTATAGCCAAAAAATATGACTGATTTTATGACTCATTAAGTGTTTCAGAGTTATATTAAGGAAAAACTTTTATGTATTATATAGTTCTGTAAGTGTATGCGTGAGTGTGTATGTACGAAACATAATGTATTTACTTCTCATGCATTTGTTTTGAAAGGTATTGATGATTCGTCATAGCCGATCGTCATAGCATTCTTATTTATTTTCTCTTTAAAAGTTTAAGAATAAATTAATTACATTTGACAGTTAAAGTTAATTTTTGTATTTAATTCTTTTTTTCTTTTGTGTTTTAAAAAAAGTTAAGTTAGAGAAAGAGATAAATAAATGGTTTAAGGGGATTCTAATGGGGACATATAAATAATAATGGCAAAAAGCCATGGGAAATATTTTGAAAATAAAATCATTAAAATTTTAATCGTTTTGTTTTGTTTAAAATTGATTATTGGAATTTTGTTACAAAAAGCTCTCATTTTAAGCTCAATTTACAGCTTTTTACAGGACAAGCTTTAAGCTTGTGTAACAAAAAACTCTTCCCCTATACAATGGAGTACTTAAATCATAAAAGCTTTTCGATTTATATCTTAGAATATCCTGTCTCTCTATGCCAATCTAAAGCTTTTGTTAAGAAAATTGTTCAGGAGTTTTTTTTTATTGAAATGAGCTTTTACTACATAATAAAGTCTTACTCTATATAACAGAACTATTAATCCATAAAAGCTTTTAGATTTCTCCCTTTATAATAACCTAACTGTATATCGATCGAAAGCTTTCTTTAAAAACATCAAGTTCCTTCATTATGAGGAAAAAGCTTTAATTTACCGATTTGTTTGTTTTTTCTAAATAATTTTTATATTTATTTTCTTTTTTATTATTTTTTTAAAATTCTTATTAACAATTTAATATTTCTTTTTCTCTTTATTATCACAAATAATTAATCTTTAAAACTTTCTTTTCTCTTTGTCTTTTTGTTAACAGATTTATGTTAATAATTTTGGCTCTGATATAAACAACAGACATTTTTTCTGGGGAGTAGAAACTTAATACCAAATTACAACAAAAAGAAGCAGAAAATATTGACAACAAGAAAGAAAAAACAACAATAAAATATTTTTTTGGCAAGTAAGTAAAATTTTAATTATTTATTGTAAATAAAGCTTTAAAAGCTTTAAGATTAAAGCTTTCATATTTAAATTAAGAATATGTCGGACATATCAAAATTGTTTAAATAATTGCTTTTGAAATCCTTTAATGTGAAGGCTTTTACAAAAATATTAAACAATTTCTTATTAAAAAAGCTTTTAAAGTATACTGCTAAATGTTTAATTTATTTTCAATATATTTTCATAAATTTTAGAGAGTTTAAGCTTTTCTAATTTTAGTGATTTAAGAATTAAGATATAATTATGTAATACATTTTTAAACATTTTATATAAAGCTTTCTTTTTATTTAAAAATTGCTTTAAAAAAATTATTTAAAAAATCAATGAATTAGAACAAACTTGAAGCTTTAAAAAAGCTTTTTTGTTTCTTCATAATATCTTAAAAAAATATATTTAAACATGATAATAAATTACTTTATGTCTAATATTTTTTAATTATTATCAATATTTTCTTTTATAAGCTTTAAGAAAGCTTTTCAAAAGCTTCTGTAAAAAAGAATTCAAAATTTTCAATTTAAACATTTTTTGATTTTGTTTCTTAATGTGCGATACAATTTTAAAGCTTATTTTCAATATTTGATCATTAAAATTTTAGAAAGCTTTTAAAAAAGCTTTTATAAAAAATCTTAAAAAATTAAACATGATGATGAATTTCCTTGATATGAAATATTTTTGAAAGTTAGTTTGCAATATTTTGCCACTAAGCTTTTAGAAAGCTTTTCGGAAGCTTTTATTTTTTTATTTCTTTTATTTTAACAATTTTCCATGATTATAATTAATGCATAATATAATTTTAAAGATTTTTTTAAGAGCTTTAAAAAGTTTCATCTTAAAACTTTAATATTTTCGATTTAAATAATTTTTCGATTTTTATATTTAATGAATTATTTAATAGTTACTTTCAATGTTTTGTCAGAAAGCTTTCAGAAAACTTTTCAAAAGCTTTTGTATGAAAATGTGGAATTAAGTGGTTTAACTAATTTATGATGGATTTATTTGATTTATACTTTATTTATTTTCTGAAATTAAGTCATTAAAATTTAATTGAACATAGCAGTAGGTAAAAGCCTAAAGCTTTTAAAAAAGCTTTTATTATTTTCTTCAAAAAATTCTTAATTTGCTGAGATTTTTTTCGTTTAAAATTTATTTTTTTTTTTTTGCAATTAATATTGAAAACAATATTTTTATTTTTTTGGTGTTGAACCCATTGAAATCTTTCCCATCTAATAATTGAGAATTTCCTTTAATAGAGACTTGATAACAAACAATTTAATAGCAAACAAAAAAACATCAATTAACCAAAAAATACACACACACACACACACACACACATATATATATAAATATAATAATAATAAAAATAACAGACATTTGATTAATTTTGCGAAAAAGATGAAAAAAAAAACAAAAACAAAAACTATAGAAATATGGAACCCACTTAAATTATCGAAAAATATGAAAAGCATGCGCCAGCCTGCCGAAAATATATCAAAGGGGTACTTGTTTGAATTGTTCTATATAAAATAATAAAAATAATAAAAAAATATTTCTTTATTTAGAGCTTTTGGCTGATGTCGTGGAAAAAGAACTTTAATTCAATTGTTTGCATCATGCGTGTACTTGAGTTTTTAATTCATAAAGATTGAAAAAAATCATAATTTTTTTTTCATTTTTGGAAAGAAATCACAGAATACTGCCATTTCAACTGTGGCGCTTAAAATTTATTTGATTTGAAAGAAAAAAAAAAACGAAATATTCAAAAGAGTACCACCAGCCATCAAAACAACAACAAACAAATAAATAAATAATAAAGTAATAATAATAATACATTTTGTTGTTGTAGTTGGAGAAGCACAAAGACCAGAATGTCATTAGTTTTGGGGAAATAGAGTGTTTTTTTGTGAACTTAGAAAAACTCATAACTATAAAATTTATTACAGAAGACATTTCATGGATTTTGAAGAAATATTTTTCAGATTTTAATGGCATAAACTCGATATGGGGTCAAATTTTGTCTATTTAGCTTGAAAATGAGAAGAAAATTAGAAAAGAACTATATTTATGTTATTATTTAAAATTAAAGCTAATTACTAGAGTTTTTATACCCTTCACCACCACAATTGGGAGGTAGAGGGTGTAGTAACTTTATCATTCAGTATGTAACGCTAAGTAGGAATCAACTCGGACCCTATAATGTATATATTCTTATATCAAATCAAAATCTGAGTCGTTTTAGCTTATCCGTTTGTCTGTCTGTCCGTTCTGGTTGGGGTGTTATGCGTTTGTACACTTTTAAGGATACCGTTCGACTCAGGATCACATTCTGTGTCGATTTAATGGAGTCCTTCCGTTTGTTTGGCTTGTCCAGGTAAACCTTGTAAACAAAAAGCAGGCAGCAGTTTAGAAAATATCTAAATGAAATTTCAACGATGCCTATCGAAATTGGTGATGATGAGGCCATTAGTTCATCTAGATTCCTTAAAAAGTTCCTCTTTCCTTCCTTCTTTCCCAGTATCACTTTGAAGGTCTTAAATCTCTCATATACTTTGGTAATGTAAAAAAAAACACAAATATAACCAAAAATCGAAATTTTACGAGGGTCGGTCTATAATTTCCTCTAGCTCCCATGTAACGCCCAGAGAAAAAATCCTTTAATAACGCACTAATCCCACAGGAAAGCATAACTTAAGAAAATACCTTTATACGAGGGTGGTTCATTAATTGTTGGTAGCTACCATTCATAACCAACAATGTGGATCCACTACTAAACCAAACCAAAGTTCATTCCCCATGTAAGAATTATGGGATATAGCCGAGCTGTTACAACAACAATATGGTGTAGGGTATTATAATAGTCGTCCTCGACCGATCATAACTTCTTACTCGTTTGTTATTGTTTTTAATTACTAAAACAATTTTCAATTCATCAGACAAAAAAAATTAGTAATAATAATTATAATCATAATGTTGCTGCTGCTGCTGCCCACCCACTTATGATAATTAAACTAAAAAGAGATCTCTCATTCAAGGCGTCCTTCAATTAAAAAGGCAAAAATTGCATATATATAAATAAATGGCATCCAATGTGTCTTAAAACATGTACTTACTAGTCACCATAAATTTACAAGTCTTCATTAGAAGCTTTTGCTTCTTAAAGCGATTGTTCGCTTTATTTTTATTTTCTCTCTTAATTTTTTGCATAATAAATGATTATGGGCTTTTTTTACTATTTAATAGACAATTGAACATTTATTAATTTTTCCGGTTTTAAATTTAATTTTTTCTTTTAAATGTTTCGCTTATTTATTTATTTTTTTTTTTGTAGTTGGGGAAAAAACGCTTTCTTTCCTTTCTGAGGCTTCCATATATAGAGGAAGAGTGTTTGTATGTATGTGTGTGTGTGTGTTTTTTTTTTTGATAAAAATTCAATTCAAATATCAATTAGCAATTCCAACTACTTGATCAATATTCAATAATACTAATAATAATCAATAATAAAATTTTGTTGCTTTTTTATGTTTGTATTTATTATTATTGTATTATTTATTTATTATTTATTCTTTTTTTTCGTAAATGTACAATAATATTCTTATGGCTTGACTTGTGTGAGCACAAATGTCTGTAGCAACAACAACAAAAAAACATAGAAAATTAAACAAATATTCAAAATTATTCTATAAGAAAATAAAAGGGCGTAGTTACACAAAAAAGCTTTCAATAGAAACTGTAAACATTTTTTTGAAAAATCCCTAAAAATGTTCTAACAGCTTTCTTTAAAAGTTCTAAAAAGCTTTCTTGAAAAACTTAAACATCTCTTTGTAAAAAGGCTTTTTAAAAAGCTTCACCTAAGAGCTTTAAAGTCAATGTATAATTAACAGTTTGAGTTTCAAATAAAAGCTTATTTTTTCACAAATTTTCTAAAGCTTCTAAAGATGTTACCTCATGTTTTATATATTTGTAAAGTTTTTATATAAAGCTTTTTGAAAGCTTTCTATTAAAAAAATTATATATGAGATGTTTAACCCAAGTTAAACAACTCATTTAACAAAGAAATAGAAAAAGAAAAAATGTGAAGCTTTTAAAAAGCTTTTTATATTATATATTATATATATATTTTATGAAAGCTTTTGCATGAAATCTTATAAAATATATTTAAAAACGATGTAATATATTTTTAAAAATTATTTTCTAAATTTAAATGAATTTTGACACAAATTTCATCAGTTTTGAAAAAGCTTTAATTTTACTTTTAAAATTAACAAAAAGTTAGAATAAAAACGATTTGATAAAGTTATAAGTTTCAACATTGAAGGCTAATAATTAAAATTTATTTAACAAAAAATTACCTTGAGAAGCTTTTTATTGTTATAAAAAATTATTTTTTATTAAAAGCTCTCTCACTATATTTATAAACCTGCTTTAAGTTTTCGTAAAACTTAACAGTAAAATTGAAATAAGAAAAGCTTTTTTAATCTCTTGTACAAAGTTCAATTAGAAATAAAAAGTCTTGACAAGAAAAGCGTTATACAAATAAAATTTAAAATTTAAAAAAAAATTTCTTCTAAAAGCTTTTAGAAATTTTTTTAAATTTAAAAATTTTGTAAGGAGTTAGAAAGCTTTTCATAAATATTTCACTTATTATTTTTTTCCTTAATTTTAACGAGGTTTGAAACAAGTGTAAAAGGTATTTCTTAAAAGAGCTTTGCCCAAGTTATAGGAAATTTGAAAACTTTTGTCTTAAAAGAGTATTTTTTTATATTTTTTGAAGGTCAAATGACTTGTTTTGAAAGTTGTTTAAAACTTTTTAATTTATTTTTTGGAAAAAGCTTTGTAAAAATCGTTTAAGAATTAAGAATTTTTAAATTAAATGAGCTTTTAAGCCAAATTTATAACTTCTGATCTTAATTTAAAATGTTTGTAAATTTAAATTAATTTCTTACAAAAATCTCATCTTTTCCCTTATTATTCCCAAAATCCCTAATTACCCTCCTTTTATTACTTTTACCATGCCACACTGTTAATTTCTTTTAAATATATATTTTTTGAATATCGTACTACAAGAGTAGAATGTCTTATATATTTTCTATATGTTTGTTTGTATGTCTGTCCCTCCGTCTATCCGTCTGTCTGTCTGTCTATCTATATATGAACAATATTAAAATTAAATGAAAATGATGAACTTATTGCTTATTTATTTTCTTCTAAGTAATAAACTTTAGCTATAATGAAGTCTTTAATTGAATATTGCGCACTTTATAAAAAAAAAAAATATTGAACTGAAAAAAAAAAAACATTAAAGCACATTAAAATATAAGAAGACAACAACAACAACAATAAAACAATAAATAAATTATTGAAATGTAATGAACACCCCCTACTTACAAATTGGATACCTTTTTCGTTTTATACTCCACTCTTTACATTACAAAAACAATAACAACAACAACACTAACAATATTCGAATTAAAAGAACAGAAATTCAGATTTAAATCACATCAATCGAGATAAAATAAGTAAAACGAAACAAAAAAAATATATATATTTTTAGTTAAAACAACAAAAACAACGTTAATAGACAAACTCAGCTAATCGACCATAAAAAACACTCGAAAAATAATACAACAACAAAAATACTTTTTTTTATGAATAAACCACATGTTTTTCTTGTAAATGAAAATTATTACACACTCAAACACACACACACACATATACACAAACACATACAAACAATCAGTGTAGATGGAAAAACAATGTGTTTTTTGGGATTTTTAAATCTTTATGCCCCATATTTTTACTTACAACAGCAACAGCAACAATAGCAGCAGCAACAATAGCAACTCTAGAATAGAATTTGAAGCATCCACAAAACACCTCCACAATTACATACTTTAATACACATACGAGTTTACAAATATTTACCGCCTGCAACGAAAATGTTGGGGAAAAAAATACACGAACAAAAAAAAAAAAAAGACGGAAAAATAAAGTTACATTTATGACGATGATGAAGAGACACTGATGATGAGAGAGGTTATGCTGGAGGAAGGGGAAATGTTAAAGGTTTTGGTAGCTATTTAGTTAACACAGGAGTATTTAACTCTGTTTCAAATTAGTTAACCCTTTAAGAGGATAACGGAAAAATAACGGTAATAAACAGTATTTTTTTTAAAGCTTTAACATTTTTCAAAAAGCGTTTACAGCTCTTTTCCACAAAAAAAATGACTAATAAAATTATGTGAATTTATATTAAATAAAGCTCTTTTCTAATTGTTTTGCATTTAATAAAAAAAGCTTTGAAAGCTTTAAATTAATTTCGTCATATTTTTTCTTAAATCAAAGAGCTTTTTGAATAAAATTTTTAATATGTTTTTTTATTATTTTTTTAAAGCTTTTATTTTGAGACTTTTGTGTTTTTAAAAAAGCTTTGAACTTTTTTTATTTAAGTGACTTTTTTGTCAATTCTTAGCAATATATATATATAAAAGGACAATAGTGTAAACGTTTGTTTAGTTTAAAGCTCGTATTTAATTTAAAAAAGACTTAAAATAATTTTATTGTTGCTTTTTATATAAAAAGGTTAAAAGTGAGCTTTTGCTTTGGTTTAGTTTTTTTTTTATTCTGACATTTGAAACTCTTTTAAGCTCTAGATTAAAGGAAAATTTATTAAGACTAAACATTTCAAAATCCCTAATATAAAAAGCTTTTTAATTAAAAAAGATAAATTGACAAAAAAAGCTTTAATTTTATTTTATTAAATTTAATTTTAATCGAGTATATTTCTGGAAAATTATAAAGAAAACTTTTAAATTATTTTTTCCAATATTAAAAAGCTTTTTTAAAAGCTTTAGATAAAAAGCATATTTAATTAATAAATATATCCAAGTCCTTCAAAGTCAAACAAAAAACCGAAAAAAACTTTGAATAAAAATAAAAAGAATTTAGTTGAGCTTTTGAATTTGAAAATATTGAAAAAGCTTTGAAATTAGTTTTTGGATTTAGATTTTACATCTGTAAGAGAAGTAAATTGTGATGAAATTTTTTAATTAAAAAGCTTTTAAGCTTTCAAACAAATGTTTGTATTTGAATTATTTAAAAAGCTTTTAAGCTTTTATTAACTCTAATATAAAACTGTAAATTACATCTGACTAAACTTAAAAATTTCCATATGAAAGAAGATCCAGATTATTGAATTCATAACTTTATTGTTATCAGATCTTAAAGACAATATTTTCACTGTGTGGTTTTCTGTAGCTCTTAAAGGGTTAATCCTGTGTGTTATATTTTCTAAATATTGTAATGCAAAATCTGAATAATTTTTTATTTAACTAAACTCTACGATTAGCATCAAGTTAATTCAAAATGCTTTCATCTGGTCATTTACCAAAAATAGTCTTTGATATTTTTAAAACAAAAAATAATAATTTGTTACTAACATACATGACATGTATGTTTATAATTTTTCCCATATTATGGATTTTTTTTTTTAAATAAAGTACTTTTGGTCAACTTTACAACTATAATATCCCTTTTGAACTCTGTTTTTTTTTTATTATTTTTCGAAAATAACTGACAAAAAAGCAACAGAAGAATGAAATGAAAAAAAGAGAGAGAAACGCTTAAAAAATAATTCAAGCATGAAGGTCTACTCAGCTACATCGGCAGTGGTGGCAGCAGCAGCAGCAAAAATACTCTTAATAAATGACAAAGTATATTTTTGGTAAATAATTTTTTTATTATTGTTTTTGTTGCTGTTATTGTTGTTGTATTGTATATGAGATACTTTCAATCTATAAAATATTTTTGTATATTTTTTTCTTCCTCTTCTTCATAACTTTTTTTCTATTCGTGGAAATAAATATTATGACATAATTATTTATTCATTGAATAATTTTCATGTGAATTTAATTCCATTTAAGTGACCTGAGAAAAAAATATATAACTGAAATAGAAGAGGACAGTATGAAAAAGAAAAAAAAAAACAATAAAATTAAATATTGAGGTATTGAGAAGGGAATTATTGATGATGACAATGATGATGTCTTTATGAATAAAATTTTGTTCTTTAAATGCTTCATTGACCATTATTTTAGGGGAGTTAAGTAAACTTAACCTTTTTTTGTGTGTTTGGGAAAAAAGGGCATAATTTTGGGAACATATTTCAGAGAGAAGGGGTTTTCACAATAATTACAAATAATTTGGTTTTTAAAGCGTATGATAATAAAGAGATCATTTGGATTTTAATCTCTGATAAAAGACGATATTGAAACCTTTAAAAAATCCATTTTTTAGTTTGATTTGAATTCATTACGTCACAATTAACATCTGTTTACTAGTTATACCCTCCACCACCATAAGTGATGAAAAAGTTATATTAACTTTATCATTCCCTGTGTGATTTTCGTTTGTTAGATGGACAGAAAGACAGTCTGTCTGTCCATCTGTCAGTCTGTCTGTCTGCCCTTCTGTCAGTCTATCCGTCTGTCTGTCTCTTCTTAGCACGTGATAATTGACAGACTTCAACGAAATTTGGCCTGAGTATTTGCTATTGTCCTGACAAGTTTCCTACTTAAAACCAGCAAAATCGGTTCAGTATATTATAAGATATAGACCGCTATCTTAGGCAACTTCCAAGTTCAAGCAAAAATGCCTTCGTAAAATTGTCAGTTATAAAGCGACAAATTGGAATGAAATTTTGCCATAATATTATGACCTTTATTACCAGCTGTATGACCTTTTAGTAGGAAAAAAATTATAGCAAAAAATATAACTAATTTATATATAAAACAAATTATTATATATTGTATGCCTGCATGTGTGAGTGCATATGTATGAAACATAAAGTATTTACTTCAAACGCATTTATGGTGAAGATTCGGATTGAAGTTGTGTTGAAGATTCGGATTAGTTGGTTTTGTTTCTTAACCAAAACGAAATTCAAAAATAATTTAAAAAAACAACCGACATAAATTTATAATAAAAGTGTTAACTACCAAAAATTACAAATATAAACAAAAAGAAACCTTCAAAAAACCTCTTAAACAAAAAAATAAAAAAGAAATCAATTAAAATAAATTTCTTTAATTTTAAAACATTTCGTAACCTCAAAAAAAAATTACAACATTTAGGTGGGTGTTTATTTGAGTTAAATTAAAATTAAATCTAAAACTCTATTTTATGGTTTATAAAACTTTTTTTCTTCAATTTCAAGTTGTTGTTGTTTTTGCAAAATTAAAAAAAATACATTTTAATCTAAATTTCAAATCTTTTTTTTTCACAAAAACAACTTTAATGACCCGTATTAGTGTACAAAGTCTTGTTTAAAATTAAAATAACTCATTAAAAACAAGTTAAAAGAGAAAAAGTAACAACAACAAAGATTAATTGTACTTTATGTACTTGTTAAAAGATTTATGTAAAAAGATATCGAACATTAAGTAAAATCCCTCTACATGAAGTTTTTTTTATAAAACTTAAAAAAAAAATCCCAAAATGTTTATCGGAGATTTACAAAAATTACAAAAAAAAACAGAAACTTCAAAATTTTTATCATAGAAAATAATAACTGTCCAGAAACCTCTCTCCTCCCTTTACAAGTACTTCTTCACTTCCACTTATGTTCGTGATCACTAAACGATCATTTCTTGACAACTTCTAGTTTTGATATTTTGTTACATCTTAAGGCTGCAAAATAAGCTTCTTTACAATTCAGTTGGGATACTTTCCTTTTATTGATCAGTACTTAATTAGTTTTTGATAATTTCCAGTTTAATTCTTGATCAGTCCTTGATCACTTCCAATTCAATTCTATTCTTTAGCAATTAATTATTTTAGGTTCAATTCTAGATCGATTTTAGTTCATTTTATAACTTCCACTTCTATTCTGGATCAGTGGTGATACAATTCCTTTGCCAGTTCTTTAGGGTCCAAAAAACACTTTCAATATTATGATGATCTTTACCATATTTGATAAGTATTCAATTAAATCTTGATCATTTCCAGATTAATTATTAACCAGCATTCGATCAGTTTTTGATCACTTATAATTCACTATTCTTGTTCACCACAGGATCAGTTCTAGTTCAGCACTCGATCAGTTCTAGTTCAGTTTTAGTTCGGTTCTAGTTCAGTTCAGTTTTAGTTTTAGTTCAGTTTTAGTTCAGTTCTAGTTCAGTTCAAGTTCAGTTCTATTTCAGTTCAAGTTCAGTTCTATTTTAGTTCAAGTTCAGTTCTATTTCAGTTCTATTTCAGTTCAAGTTCAGTTCTATTTCAGTTCAAGTTCAGTTCTATTTCAGTTCTAGTTCAGTTTTAATTCAATTCTAGTTCAGTTCTAGTTCAGTTTTAGTTCATTTCTAGTTCAGTTTTAGTTCAGTTCTAATTTAGTTCTAGTTCAGATTTAGTTCAGTTCTAATTCATTTCAAGTTCAGTTCTATTTCAGTTCTAGTTCAGTTTTAATTCAGTTCTAGTTCAGTTCTAGTTCAGCTCTTGTTCATTTCTAGTTCAGTTCTAGTTCAGTTTTAGTTCATTTCTAGTTCAGTTTTAGTTCAGTTCTAATTTAGTTCTAGTTCAGATTTAGTTCAGTTCTAATTCAGTTCAAGTTCAGTTCTATTTCAGTTCTAGTTCAGTTTTAATTCAGTTCTAGTTCAGTTCTAGTTCAGCTCTTGTTCATTTCTAGTTCAGTTCTAGTTCAGTTTTAGTTCATTTCTAGTTCAGTTTTAGTTCAGTTCTAATTTAGTTCTAGTTCAGATTTAGTTCAGTTCTATTTCAGTTCAAGTTCAGTTCTACTTCAGTTCTAGTTCAGTTTTAATTCAGTTCTAGTTCAGTTCTAATTCAGTTCTAGTTCAGCTCTAGTTCATTTCTAGTTCAGTTCTAGTTCAGCTCTTGTTCATTTCTAGTTCAGTTTTAGTTCAGTTCTAATTTAGTTCTAGTTCAGTTCTAATTCAGTTCTAGTTCAGCTCTAGTTCATTTCTAGTTCAGTTTTAGTTCATTTCTAGTTCTGTTTTAGTTCAGTTCTAATTCAGTTCAGTTTTAGTTCAGTTCTAATTCAGTTTTAGTTCAGTTTTTGTTCAGTTATAGTTCAGTTCTAATTCAGTTCTGGTTAAGTTGTAGTTAAGTTCTAGTTCTGCTTTAGCTCAGTTCTAATTCTTTGTTTAAGTTTAGGTCTGACGAATTCTCAATCAGTACTTCTTCAATATTAGTTCTTTTCTAGTTATTTAGTTCAAATCCAGTTTTTTAATATGTTTTTTTAAATGATTTTTTCAAACTTAAACGATTTTTCCCAACAGATGTTCAATAACTTCCAATTTCTGTTACACCTGACCTTTAGCCATTTCCAAACAGAAGTCAGTTTCTCTCTCTCTCCCTTTATTTTACTGATAATGACCCAAAAACATTGAAATTAAAAATGATTAAAAATTATTTATGCCTTTTGAACAAAAAATCCCCCCCAAAAAAAGTCAAATTATTGTAATATTACAAACCAAAACCAAAACCAAAAACAACGCTGGTGGCAAACACATCACAGCAAGATCCCTCAGTAAAAACTAAAATTCAACAACAAGTAGTTCCCTAATAAAATCATTAATTATTACTAAAAAAAAATCGGAAAAAAATCACATTAAACCCGGCTTCAATAAATTTATGGACCCCAAAATGATTAAGCGAAAAATATTCAATAAATTTTTTTTGGAGAAAAAGTAAAAAATTGGGGAAACACTTGATTGTAAGTAGCGAAATATTTGGCTGCTGGTTAAATGCCTAAATACATTGGCAAATCAATTATTTCTAGTCATACATTTGAAAAACAACTTAAATTAATAAAATTAAACTTTAATTCGTTTAATAATGAAAAATATGATAATTTTTTCTTATTTTTTTGGGATCTAATAATTGATGTTGTTATGTTGGGTTATGTTTTGGTTTAAGATCGCGTTATTGTGATCAACTACAAAAATGATCTTGTAATAGAGATTTTGTATTTATTTTGAGATTTTTGTTGTTGCTGTTGCTGGCTATTTTACTGTCATTATTGATGTGTGTTAATTTATCAAATCTTTCTGAAACAGCAGCGTCTTTCTATGATGGAATCTAACATTAATGATGATCTTGTTTTCATTCTCTCTTCTCTTTATCTCTCTCTGTTAAAAAACAAAAAAAAAAACACTCATGTTATGTTGAAGAGTTCAAAATGATAGATTTACTTTCAACATTGAGTTAACATCAGAAGTATCAAAATATTTATAAAGTCATTCATCTTTTAAACACTTGTTGTCATATTTCAGACAAACCGTCGTCTGTCCTTCAATTGGGAGGAAGATTTTAGTTCCAAAAAAAAGTAGGCTGTTTGTAACTAACACGCATTCTTGATGTTTTTCTAAACGTTGTAATTAGGTTTGTGTTCGTTTTCATTTTTTATTATATTTGTTGCATGTTGTTGTTGTTTTTTTTTTTGGTGTCATGTTGTATGAAGTAAAAACCACAAAAAATACCTGCACAAATGGCGCCTAGAAAAAAATCTCAATTTTCTTTTTTTATTAAAAAAAATCTTTAATTTTCATTTAATGTTTTATTTGTTGTACTTGTGATCAATATAAAAAAGGGTTTACACATGTTTCTTGTACTTTAAACGTCTTTGATCATTTGGAGGAAAATAGGCGACCTCACGCAATTGACTTGAGAATTATTATTTTTTTTTTTTTGATATTGAAATTTTGATTAATTGTTTGTTTGAAGCAGTTTAATTAAAATAATTAAAAATTTAAAAAGATCTTTAAGATTAAATCTTTAATTATCCAAAAGGGAAGAAATATATTCTGAATAGAAATTAAAATAATATTAATCGAGAATTAAATTAGAACTGAATGAGAATTAAATGAATATAATCAAGAATTGAAGTCGAAATGATCGTCAATTGAAGAAGGACTGATCGAGAGTTGTGTTGTTACGTTATTTTAACTGATCGGTAAATGAATTTTAATAGATCTGGAGTAGTAGAAAACGAAAATTGTAATAGAACTGATCGAGAATTGAAATAGAACTGAATGCGAACTGATCCAGAATTCAAATAGAGCGAATATAGAACCGATTAATAAATTAACTCTAACTGATAAAAAAACTGATCGACAATTTTACTAGAACAATTAGGGAATTTTATTGTAATCGTAAAATAAATTTACCTCAACTTTAACAAAGTCTGCAATAGAAGCGATTCATAATTAAAGTAGAAGAGTTCGGGAACTGTGTTGGCAATTAATCAGAATTGATCGTGAATTGAATTTTTATTGGTCAAGATGTAGTAGTCATAAATTGAATTAGAACTGATCGAGAGTTGAACTTAAACAATTAGGGAACTTTTATATATAAAAGTAGTTATAAAATAGAACTTACCGATCTACAATGTCTAAAAAAGTAACGATCAACAATTAAACAAGAAGTGATCGAGAATTGAAATGGTACTGATCGAGAACTGTGTTTAGAACTTAATTAGAACTGATTGTGAATTGAATTTTTATTGGATCAAAAGTATTAGTAATTTAAAATAGTATTGATCAGAAATTAAAATAGAACTTGTCGAGGGCAGAAGTAGAACTGATCTAGAATTAAACTCGATGTGATAATAAACTGATCGAGCATTTTTCTACGACATTTAGGGAAATTTTTTGTATTTTCTTTTATATTAAGTTCAACTCAATCAATAATTGAACTAGAACTAAAAGAGAGTTGAACTGGGATTGAATCAGAACTGATCGAGTTGATAAGAACTGATCGTGAATTTTACTTAATAAGGGGACTTTTTTATTACTAATTTCGACAGAAAATTGATTTAGAATTCAACTGAAATTTAAAAAAACTGATCAAGAGTTTAAATGGGGCTGATCATGAACTATTTTAAAACACATTGAGAATTTTACAAGTACTGATCGAGAACTGAATTAAAAATGATTAAGAATTGAACTGGATCTTCACTAGTTTTGAGCTAAAATTAAACTAATTGTGTATTGGAGTGAAATTAAAACTGAATTATGAATTGTGCTGGAAGTGATCAATAGTTAAATGAACTGATCAAGAATTGAAGTATAATAGATCGAGATCAAACCAGAACAAGATCAAGAAATAATTTAGAAATTAATTAAGGACGATTATGATCGGAACTAATTTAGAAATAAAATAAGGATGATTCTGATCGGTTTGAAATGAGTTAAATTACAACTGATTTTGAATTAAAATAGTACTGATCGAGAATTTAACTAAAACTGATCGCGATTTGAATCAGGAAATGAGTTTGAAATGAGTTAAATTACAACTGATTTTGAATTAAAATAGTACTGATCGAGAATTTAACTAAAACTGATCGCGATTTGAATCAGGAACTGAACAGGGTATTAAATAGAGAAATAATTCATATTGTGAGTATTAATGAAATTTCGTCATAATATCTTTTATTTCTCTTTGTCCCTGTCTCTGTCCCCCTCTCTCTCTTTTTATGGTATATTTATTGCTTCAAAGTGATCATTTCGTTGGCTTTCACCTTTTGAATTAAACTTTTTTTATGGAGTTATTTTATTTGAAATTTTATTAATTGTCTCGCCAAAGATACTTTTATTTTTGTCTATTTGTTTTTTTGTGTTTTATTTTTGTATGTAAAATAAATTTTATAACTTTTTGAGATATCAATACCGCGTGTTCTATTCAAAAAAAATAAACTCTTCTCTATTATTTATTTTGTTGTAAATTGATGATGCTGGTTTTTTAATTTCTTTCTTTAATTCTCCCCAAAAAAAGTATCTATGTGTGGGTATATTTTTATTAAACAAAAAAACTAGATGTTTTTATTATTTTTAATTCCATTAGAAAAAGGTAACTAAGAAAAAATAAATTTGTATTTTTTTTAAGTATTTTTACCTAAATTAATTTATGGCTGATTTATGTAAATTTAATACTTCTCTTCTCTCCCTCTCCCTGTCGCTGTTTCTCTACTCCCCAGTTTAGTTGGTATCTTAAGTTAGTTTTTAAGATTATTTTAATGTTTTGTTGTTGTTGTTTCTTTTACATTTCTTTGGTTAATTTTTATTTCATGAACTAAAAATCAATGAGAAGATGTTGCTGCTGCTGCTGCTAATGATGATGTTGTTGTTGATGACAATAAATTCATGTATTTTTTTTGGGTTTTTTTTGTAGCTATTTGAGGATCTTTTGTTGTTGTATTAACGTGTGTGTGTTTCTTTTTTTTTTTTGGAAACTTCTTATTATTGGAGTGTGTTTAAATGTCTTTTTTTTGTCCCAAAAGTTCAATGACATTTTGGTTTTAGATTTTATTTAAAAGAAATAGTAATTTTATCTTAATAATATTAACAAATATGAGTTTGATATTAACTTTAAAAAAACATAGTAAGAGAAGAAGAAGATTTAGTTTATGGAATTAAAGAAAGTTTTAAATCAATTGATGAGAGAGAAAACTAGTTTTTGTCTAAAAGTAAGAAAAAGGCAAGAAATTTTAAATAAAAGAATAATGAAATTTTTTAAGTACAGTTTTTCCATAAATTTGAGATCAATTTTAAGATCGTTTAATTCATAAAAAATTGTTTTCTAATTTTTATACCCTCCACCACCACAAGTGGTGAAGAGAGGAGAGTATATATGTATACATATATTCTTAAATCAAGTCAAAATCTCGATCTCGAGTGTGTATGAACGAAACATAATGTATTTACTACACACAACTTTATGGTGGAGGGAACTGCAAATTCGTCATAAATCTTCACTTGTTATTTTTTTATATCTTCTTAAATGATCAATTTTATATTTTGCTAAATTTTTTTTGAAAATGACTCATATTTTCTTTTTTGTCGAAAAATAACAAACATTTCAATCACTTCCTCCCCTTTAAAAAAATAAATATATTTCCCATCCTTCTCCTCCTCCCCCCCTAACCAGACACAAGTATCTGAAAAAAGTATCTCATGTATTTTTCCCCATAAAAACAATTGAGCAATTTGTTATTTTTCCTTCGTTGCTCTTTTTTGCGTAAATTTCTTTAGTTTTGAAATAATAAACTTTTTACCGCACATTTATTTTACGATTATTTTAACGCGTATTTATTTTTATTATGTCGCTAAGATATTAAGATATAAACAACAACAACAACAATATAAAATAATATTAAAATAAATATATAAAGGAACAGCAAAATAAATGTTTATAAATATACAACAAATAAACAAAATAACATATAAAACTCTGACATACACTCATCATTGCACATACATACACACACACATTCAGAAAGCTGGTAAAATATGAATCAAGGAGGCAGGAAAAAGGAATTGAAAGGAAGATATGAAATATATGCAAACATGTTGCTAAAAGAAAATGGCAAAAAAGAATTGTGAACAATCCACAAGTTTGTTTCAGTTTGAGAAGCAACAGGGGGAGCACAACAATCTGAAGACGCTAAGTAAATTAGGTGACTTTTTGAAAAGTCTAAATGATTTAAAAGGAACTAGTTTGAATCGTTTATAAAATGTCCTGTTTAACTAGGCTACAGCCTGTTCTAAATATTTTCAGAACAAAAAAATTATGAATAAAAAAAATATAGTTAGTGAAGCCGAAACTAAAACACACTTCACTGAACTAGAATTGAACTAGAACTGAATTAAAACTGAACTAGAACTGAATTAGAACTTAACTAGAACTGAATTAGAACTGAACTAGAAATGAATTAGAAGTAAACTAGAAATGAGCTAGAAATGAACTAAAGATGAACTAGAACTGAATTATAACTAAACTAGAACTGAATTAGACCTAAACTAGAACTGAATTAGAACTGAACTAGAACTGAACTAAAAGTGAATTAGAACTAAACGAGAACTGAATTAGAACTAAGCTAGAACTGAATTAGAACTAAACTAGAACTGAATTAGAACTAAACTAGAACTGAATTAGAACTGAACTAGAAATGAACTAGAATTGAACAAGAACTGAACTAAAGGTGAACTAGAACTGAACTAAAACTGAACAAGAACTAAACTAAAACTGAATTAGAAATAAACTAGAACTGAATTAGAACTAAACTAGAACTGAATTAGAACTGAACTAGAAATGAACTAAAACTGAACTAAATGTGAACTAGAACTAAACCAGAAATGAACTAGAACTGAATTAGAACTAAACTAGAACTGAATTAGAACTGAACTAGAAATGAACTAGAATTGAACAAAAACTGAACTAAAGGTGAACTAGAACTGAACTAAAACTGAACAAGAACTAAACTAAAACTGAATTAGAACTGAACTAGAACTGAATTAGAACTAAACTAGAACTGAATTAGAACTTAACTAGAACTGAATTAGAACTGAACTAGAAATGAACTAGAATTGAACAAGAACTGAACTAAAGGTGAACTAGAACTGAACTAAAACTGAACAAGAACTAAACTAAAACTGAATTAGAACTAAACTAGAACTGAATTAGAACTAAACTAGAACTGAATTAGAACTGAACTAGAACTGAACTAAAACTGAACTAAATGTGAACTAGAACTAAACCAGAAATGAACTAGAACTGAATTAGAACTAAACTAGAACTGAATTAGAACTGAACTAAAACTGAACTAAAAGTGAATTAGAAGTAAACTAGAAATGAACTAAAGATGAACTAGAACTGAATTAGAACTGAACTAAAACTGAACAAGAACTAAACTAAAACTGAACTAGAACTGAATTATAACTAAACTAGAACTGAATTAGAACTGAATTAGAACTAAACTAGAACTGAATTCGAACTGAACTAGAACTGAACTAGAACTGAACTAGAACTGAACTAAAACTGAACTAAAAGTGAATTAGAACTAAACTAGAACTGAATTAGAACTGAATTAGAACTAAACTAGAACTGAATTAGAACTGAACTAGAACTGAACTAGAACTGAACTAAAACTGAACTAAAAGTGAATTAGAACTAAACTAGAACTGAATTAGAACTGAATTAGAACTGAATTAGAACTAAACTAGAACTGAATTCGAACTGAACTAGAACTGAACTAGAATTGAACAAGAACTGAGCTAAAGATGAACTAGAACAGAATTAGAATAGAACTACAACTGAACTAAAACTGAATTAGAACTGAACTAAAACTGACCAAGAAGTGAACTTAAATCGCTTTCAAAGTGATTGAAGGCTATGGAAACAAGTGCTAAGTCGTCTGCGGAACTGACGTTTTCCCAGAATATATGTATTTTAAAGAATATTTAATGTTTTATCTCCAGTATTATACACCTTATAGCAAACTTAAACTTCAGCATTTTCTATTTATAACAAATGTTATGGGAAAAAGGACTGAATGTCGTAAAGTGAAATATCAAGTTACAAAATACATCCAATTTTGTATTTGGAATATAAACTAAATACAACATCAAAAATATCATCTACTAAATAATAAATATTACACAAATAAAACATGTGTATGTAAATACTTAAGCTAATAAAAACCTTAATAAAATACTAAATAAATATAAAATTTTAACTAAAAAATAAATAATTCGTAATTCGAAGTTACAGAAATAAATAATTCATAGAGCGAAAAAATAAACAATCTTTCTCCTCCCCTCCCAAGAAAAGGGCCAGAGTCAGACAATTGACTATTAGAGCTTAATAAATTAAATAATATTAGAATTCAATTCAATTTAAAATGTCAATATAACAATTATAATGAAATTAATTAATTAGATTTTCTATAAAAATTTCTAAATTTCTAAACTTCAAAATGGCGAAAGCAATAATAATTTTAAGTCTAAACATTTTATTATTTCTGAAAAAAAAATTATTTAGAAATTTTAATTTATTATTAAATGATTTTTATTATAAAATAATCAAAATTATTTGCTAATAATTAGATGTTTAAATTAAAAATAAATTTGAAGCCTAAAATGCTGTTACCTTTTCATAATTTATTTGAAACCTAAAAGTATGCTATAAATGCTGACTTTAATTTAAAAGCTTTTTTTTAAATTTTTATTTATTATTTCTTTATTATTAAAACAACTGTTCATTTACATTTAAATATTTAAATTTTAAATATTTGTCCTCTACGTTTTCTCTGTGTGTGTGTCCGTTCGTCTGTCTGTCTGTCGGTCCATTTGTCTATTTGTTATTGCAAATTATTATAAAATAGATTTCCTACAAATATAAATTGAATAATTTGAAGTAATTAGTACACAGCTAATTGTATTAATGATTTATGTAAATGTTACTCTTATTTACAAATGTATGAGTGTATACATTGTACCTATACACTTACAAAATGTCAATTGAACTTTTTAATTTAGAAAGAGAGTGCGAGAATATAAAATTGTCATAATTTATATTCTGGTGGTAATAAAAGAACTTCAAAGATGAAACATTTTCTGATGAATTTAGAAAAATAATTTAATGAATCAATAAAGTTAATAAAAGAATTTACATAATTTTTAATGCAAATTATATTTAATTAATTAACTACATTTAGTTCACTTATTAATGAAATGAAATTATGGATCAGAACTTGATAACTTTTTAGTTCAGTACTAGTACTAGTCCTAGTTCTAGATTAGTTCAAGTTCAGTTTTAGCTCAGTTCTTGTTTAGTTTAAGTTCAGTTCTCTTTTGGTTCTAGTTCAGTTCTAGTTTAGTTCAAGTTCAGTTTTAGTTCATTTTTAGTTCATTTCTACTTAAGTTCAATTTCAGTTTTAGCTCAGTTCTTGTTTAGTTCAAGTTTATTTCTCTTTCAGTTCTAGTTTAGTTAAAGTTCAGTTCTAGTTCTGTTCAAATTCACTTCAAGCTCAGTTCTAGTTTAGTTCAAGTTCAGTTTTAGTTTAGTTTTAGTTCATTTCTACTTAAGATCAAGTTCAGTTTTAGTTCAGTTCTTGTTTAGTTCAATTTCAGTTCTCTTTCAGTTTTAGTTCTGTTCAAATTCACTTCAAGTTATGTTAAAGTTCTATTCTAGTTCTGTTCATATTCACTTCAAGTTCAGTTCTTGTTCAGTTTTAGTTCAGTTCTTATTCAGTTGTATTTCAGTTCTTTTTCGGTTTTACTTCTGCTCTAATACCTTTATTGTTCTGTTCTGCTTATGTTCTTGTTCAGTTCAAATTCAGTTCTAATTCTGTTTTAGTTTTGATCAAGTTCTCTCCTAATTCTGTTCTAGTTCTGGTTTAGTTCTGTTCCCGTTCTGCCGTAATTATTTTCTAGTTCTGTTCTAGTTGAGTTCTAGTTCTGCTCTAGTTCTGCTCTAGTTCTGTTCTAATTATTTTCCAGTTCCGTTCTAATTCTGTTCTTGTCCTGTTTTAGTTTTCTTCTAGCTATTTTTAGTTCTGTTGTATTTCTGTTCTATTCCACTTTTAGATCTTGTTCTGGAACTGAACTTTATTCTAGCTCTCATTTATTTTCGTTTCATTTTCGATCTACTTCCGCTATAATTCAAATCTAATTGAATTTCTTTTAATTTCTTTTTAATTTTATTTGACAATTTTTTCTAAATTTCTCTCCTCTTCAATTTCTCTTAATTTAAACTTTATTGAAAAATCCCCGTTAACTTTATTTTACAACATTTGAAAAATTTCTAATATCAAAAATAAATTAATGATGAACTTCATTCCATAAAATACGACTTAAAATGCGTTGGTTTTGACGAAGAAAAAAAACTCACTTAATCGACAAATTGTAAGTTTTTAAATTGACGTCATTTTTGCTTTAATTTCAATTTTATTTTAATTTTGGCCTTAACTATTTTTATTTTTAAGGTTTTTTCCATCTTCTTTCGTTTCTTTTGGTTTTAATTTCAAATCAAAACAAATCAAAAATAATTCATTGTAACCTGCTTTATGTAATAAAAAAACAAACTTTAAACTAAAAAACTAAATAAATAAAAAATGTGTTTGTATGAGTGTATAAGTGAGAGAAAAGAAGAGTATTTAATATAGAATAGTGATCACCTCTTACCACACACTAACTAACATTCACTATTATGTGTATGATTATTTTTATTTTTATTATTATTATTACTCTTGTTGTTGTTGTTATAGTTGTAGTTGTTATTATTTGTAGTATTACTACAACAACAGCAATAGCAACAGCAACAACAACTACAAAAAAATATATTATATTATGTAGTTGTTGTCGTTGTTGTTGCTTTTTTTTATTATTTTAATCTCTCTTATTGGCCATTTTGTACATTTATATATTTATTGTTGTTGTTGGTATTTTAATGTGCGTGTAGTTTTCATTGGTTAAAATTATTTTGTTGTTTTTGTTTATTGTATTATATATATATATTTTTTGTACTTTCTTGTTGTTGTAGTTGGTGTTGTTGGGTACTATTTTTTTATACCCTCCACCACCACAAGAGGTGAAGACGGTATATTGACTTCGTCATTCTGTGTGTAATGCTAAGAAGGAATTATTGCATTAAATCAGAATTTGTATTGATTTAGCTATGTGAGTCTGATTGTCCGACGGTGTGTTTTGTTGTCACGCTCACTTCTACAATAATTGACAGAGCTCTATGAAATTTGGCCTGAATATTTTTTATCGTCCTGAAAAGTTTCCTATTTAAAACCAGCAAACTAAGTTTAGTATGTCAAAAGATATAGACCGATATCTGAGGCAACCTCTTAACTCAAGCGAAGAACTTTCGTAAAATTGTCAATTGTAAATCGAGAAATTAGAATAAGATTTGTACTTCATTACCTTTCCAAAAACTACCAAAATCGGTTCAGTAGAAAAAAAGTTATATCCTAATTATATGACCCATTAAGTGTTTTATATATTTGTATACGTCTGTATAAGTGTGAGTGTGTATGTCCAACACATAACGTATCTACTTCACACGTATATGTGATGGAGGGTATTTAAAATTCGTCATAACCGAATAAACCATTCTTACTTGCTTGTTTTTGTTGTATTTGTTTAGTTGTTGTATTTGTATAGTTGGTTTCTTTTACATGTTGTTATTGTTATTACTTTTTAGTTTATTCTTGCTTTGTGTAGTGTGAGTTTGTTTTATTGTGGTTTTTTTCTTTTACAATTTTTTTTACTTTTTTCTATAATTTTAATAAAATTTGTTGTTTTGTTGTTGTTAATTTCATGTATTTATTTATTTATTTATTTATTTATTTATTTATTTATTTATTTATTTATTCATTTGTTTTGGTAGAGGTGAGTGTAAATATAAATGAGTGAGTATATTTGTGTGTGTGTGTGTGTGTGTGTGTGTGTGTAAGTTAAGGTAAAATAGAAGAGCGGATAATATTTTATTATTATTAATAACGATGATTAAAATCTACGCAACGTAACGCCCCTTAATGATGACAATTTAAGTTTCTTTTTTTTTGTATTTTTCTACTTCTTCGTCTTCTTCTTATTTTTAACTTAATTTACATTTTATTAACATTAAATACAAGAAGAGAAGAGAATTAATTTTAGTTTAAGAATAAAATCTGTTTTTGTTTAAGTTTCACAAAATAAGAACAACAACAATAATAATAATAATACAATCAGGGGTCAATACCGGTCATATGATAATTTCAATAAACAAAATTCTTTTGTTGTTTGTTTTTTTTTTTTGAGGAGAAAAATTTATAAAAATTTTATTTTAATAAATTTTTTAGAGTAATAAATTCGATATATTTTTTCCGAAATATTTCAAGAATTAAAATTCATATTTTCATGTGCTCACCAATAGATCAATGATCGTGAATTGTGAATTAGTTTTAAATGTGACACTTAAAGAAAAAATATCAAAATTCGAGTGAAGTATATAAATTCGATAATAAAACGTAATTTTATTCAATGATCAAATTTTTATAAAATTTTTTCTGTAAAATTCCAAAAAAACGGTGACAAAAATTCTATTTTTCAAAAAAAAAAAAAAAAAAAAAAAAAAAAAAATCGCAAAATGTTTCCAAAAGAAAAATAAAAAAACTTAAAACAAAATTTCTAAAAAATTTCTAGATCCGTTTTAGTTTAGCTCAACTTCAGTTCTAGTTCAATTCTAGTTCAGTTCTATTTTAGGTTCTGTTCTAATTCTGTTCCAGATCAGTTTCAGTTCTATTCTAGTTTTATTCTCTAGTTTGTTCTTGTTCTTTTCTAGTTCAGTTTTAGTCCAGTTTTAGTTCTGTTCTGTTTTAGTTAGCTTCAGTTCGGTTTTAGGTCTGTTTCAAAAATTCGTTCTAGTTCTCTTCTATTTCAGTTCTGGTGGTGTTCTAGTTCTGTTCAGATCAAGTTCCAGTTCTTTTTAGTTTTATT
>PYHX02000158.1:23462611-23499104 GCA_004302925.2 Cochliomyia hominivorax
GAAAATCTCTTAGGAAATAAGAGACTTTTTTCTATAGAAAATCTCTTAGGAAATAAGAGACTTTTTCTATAGAAAATCTCTTATAAGAGACTTTTTCTATAGAAAATCTCTTAGGAAAGAGACTTTTTTCTATAGAAAATCTCTTAGGAAATAAGAGACTTTTTCTGTAGAAAATCTTCTTAGAAAAATAAAGAGACTTTTTCTATAGAAAATCTCTTAGGAAATAAGAGACTTTTTCCTATAGAAATCTTTAGGAAATAAGAGACTTTTTCTCTAGAAAATGAAAATCTTTTTCTATAGGAAATAAGGAAATAGAGACTTTTTCTATAGAAAATCTCTTTAGCCAATAAGGAAAGAATTTTTTCTTAAGTGATTAATTTTCTTCTCTAAAAATTTTTATCTTATCAATTTGAGAAAATCTTTATATCCATTTTATATATGGAATTCTCTTATAATTTACGGTGATTGTGTTTGTGAAAGGTTGTGTCTTTACTAACCTTGTTATAACTTTCAGACCTTAAAGCTTTTTAAAAAGTTGTCTTTATGGTGAATTTCTCTCTCTCTCTCTCTCTGCAATTAAAAAGACTGGAAATAAAAGCACACAGATGATATTTGGGTGGTCCACCCTCTACAGCTTTATTTGCTCTTCTTTTCCTTACAATTTCTTTTCTTTCATAGATGAAAGCAAAATGTGAAAAAGGGAAACAGAGAAAATAAAACCTCAACTAGAAATGACAATGACGAACCTAAAACTCATAAGTCAGTTGTTAGTTTAACGCGTCTATAAACGCAACACGGAAGAGAAAAAAAGTGAAAAAACGGTAAACGATTTTAAATAATTTTAAGTGATTTAAACTACAGAAAAAAGGAATAAAAGAATTAAATCAAAAGGAGAGAAAAAACAAGTGTAAATATTAATAAACGTAATAGAAATTAGCACACACACAATTACACCTTTAAAAGAAAAAAGGGGGAAGAAAAGAAAATTTATGAGAAAAAAGGTTTTAATGTTTTTAATTTAAAGAAAGAGCTGGCAAGAAAAGGAGGAAAATAATAAATTACACAAGTGTTTTTTTTATGAAAAAGAAAAGAAAAAAAGAAATTTAGCTGAAAAGAAAATAAGAGAATAGAAAACAGTTTTGAATTTAATAAAAGTTTTGAAAAAAAAGAAAAGAAATAATATATTTTCTTCTAAACCTACTTTTTCTAGTACATACGCACCAATAACAACAAGAGCATAGATTTTTGGAGAAAAAACAACAACAACAACAAAAAAGGAGAAAAGAAAAACCAACAAAAATTTAAAATAAAATCCTTCTTTTTCAAAATAATAAGAAAGAAAAAAAAAAACACACACAAACTTATATTTCAATACAAATAAGCTTTTTTGTAAGTGTTTTGGTTTGAAAGGAAATATCTAAGGAGAGAGGATAACAACGTGGAGAGATTGAGAGTGAAGAGAGAGAGGAAATAGTGTTAGAGAAGAGAAAGTGTGTTATGTTTTCATAACTGTTATTGTGCTTATTTGTTTGTTTGTTTGTGTAAGTAAAAGCCAGTTAAATAAAGCATTTCATGTTTATGGCTGTATATATGTAAGTGTATTTCTAAAAGTGTATATGTGTGTGTACATGTGCTCTTGGATATGAATTTATGATTGTGTGAAATAAAAGTTTAATTCAGCTGATATTTACGGGCAATAAAATATAAAGAAATCAAGCAAAATTAAACCGTAGAAAATTTTAAAGAAAATTAAAAAAAAATCTCTAAAAAAATTCTTAAATCTCCAAAAAGTAAGCGAAATTCGAATTACAACAATAAAACAACAAACTAATTCATTTTCAAATAATTTACAATAACAACAATAAGAAAATTATTATTAACCTGATTAAATGGTGTCATTTCCGTTGTTGATGTTGTTGTTTCGTTTATAGTATAAACGACTAAATGTTTCAATGTATTCGAGTAATACGAACCCAATAAGCCAGTGCAAAAGAGAGTGAGAGTAAATCAACGAACGAGTTAATAGAAAATGTGTGTGAGTAAGTGTGAGTGAGTGAGGAAAGGAAAAAATATATTATTAAACAAAACAACAATAATTATACTTTAACGAATAAAAAAGTAAGTAAAAATAACCATAAAAAAATACCTCCTTTAAACCCTTAAGCTAAATATCTGGTAATAATATCAATTACAATTGACAAATACTAGGCAATCGGGGGAAAAGAACTAAATTTTAAATTATATGAAAAAAAACATGCTAAACTCTGGGGACTAGAATCATGCAAATTTATTTATCTTACGCCTAATTAAAGTTATAGTTTAAGTATTAATAACAATGAATTTCCAAACTGCACAATGGGGAGGAAAAACAATGAAATTATTTTGGAAATAAATTTAAAAATCCAATCTAAAAGGTAGTTAAAGCAATTTACATTCAATTTTATATAAAGAACTGAAACACTAACAAAAATTCACAATACGCTTTTCGCAAAAATAACCTTAATTTATGATCTCTGAACAAACATTTAAAATTCGTATTATTCAGCTATTTGACCAAAATAAGTGAAATTTAAATGCCTTAAGAGTGCAGTTTGTTACATTTATGTAGTTTAATACGTTTTTAGAGGATTTTTTGGGAGGATTATACGGGAGCTAAAAGGAACTTATGATCGATCCAAGTAAAATTTCGTACATCTTTTATATCAATTCTAATTATAATTCCAAAGTTTATATGAGATTTAAATACTTCAAAGTGATTTTGGGATATTGATGGTATAAGAAATAACGGATTTCTTTTTGTCAATTTTCTTTAAAATCGCTTATGTTCTCCTGATATATTGGACCGAATGTAGTCAACAGGCTTCGTCTTTGAGTCAAAGTTGTTATATGTATCAAATTTCATCAAGATATATCAAAATTGCGATCTGTAGAGTTCTCACTTTTTTATTATTAAAAATTCCAATAAATGTAGCGTTTTAAGCTTTAATCTGCGATCAATTACAAAAGCAACTCAATTTAACATAAAAGACATCTTCGTTAGAACCAAGTTTGCTGCCAAAAAAATCTTACAAAAATTTGAAATTTTGGCCAAAATTTTACTGTGTTTTCGACAAAAATAATATTAATTCATGATAAATATTGCAAAATATCAGAAATCGATATACTAAATTAAAAACGTTCGTAACACAGTAAATATAAGCCTCGTCTTTGACCACTTTTAAAAAGCTAAAAATTATTACAAATTAATGAAAACTACGTTCGTGGACAAAATAAGCTTAATCTGTGATTACTCTTGCAAACTGTTGAAAATCATTATTTAAAACTAAAAACTTCTATAACTCGCTAAACATAAAATATTTGCCCAATATATTAGAAAATTTAAAAAATCAGCATCCTTTATGGCATTTTTGGCAAAATAACTTTAATCTGTGATTGCTTTTGCCAAACGTCAAAACATCAACATTAACTTTAAAAATATTTATATTTCAGTAAATAGCGTCTTGTTCAGCAAAATAAGCTAAATATGTGATCACTTTTGTAAAATTTCAAAAACAAATTTTATAATTTAATTCAGCTTTTCTAAGGCAAAATATCCCTAATCCGAGAACACATTTAAACAATTTAAAATTGATAATATTAAAAATCTTTAGAATTTCTTCAAATATTGCGTTTTTAGCCAAATAATATTTAATCTGTGATCAGTAAATATTGCATTTCTTTTTAAAATAAGCTTAATCTGTGATCACTTTTCAAAAAATCTTTAATTCAGTTAATAAAAGCTTTTTAGCCAAAATATCTTTTATCTGAGTTTTCGTGAGAAAAATTTGATTTTTTACAAAATTTAATTTTAATACAAAAAGGTTTAAATACTTTGTCGAAAATTAGTTTCTAATCTGTGATCAATTTTATTGCAATTTTCATTTAAAAACAAAAAATCTTTTTAACTCTGTTTATAATGTGTTTAAGTTAAAATAACCATAAACTGTGATTTTTTTTCCAAAAATTAAATTAAAATTTCTTTTCTTAACAAAAACTTTTTTTGTGACCAAAAATAAACTTAATTTTTGTCACTTTTCAAAAATCGCTATTTAAAGTCTACATCTCACCAAATATTGTTGTTTTTCACAAAATCCATTATTTACAATTGAACTGTGACATCTACAGAAATTAATGGAACTAAAATAAAATTGATGAAAATAAATATACTTCTTTTTCGATTTTATGTATAAAACAGTTTCCCCATGATGAGCGGAAGGAAATGGCAAAGAAAATTGATGATAAAAATGTGGAGCAATTAAATCTATTTTTTTTTCCTTTTGTATAGAGAAAATGACATTAATTAAAAATATACAAAAATAAAAAAATATAATTTATATAATTCAATAAATTTCTAGGTCACAGTTATAAATGAAATGAAATTAAATATGTGTTGATATATATTTGCCATAAAATGTATTATGAGCTTAATTATTTAATATAGAGAAAAAATGGAAAAAAGGAGGGAAATTTTTAAATGAAAAAATACATTTTTTTATTTTAATTAATTCCTGCTAAAAACAGGTAAAATATGAATTATTTATGAAAAATAATTTTAATAAAATAATTGAATTTTAATGTGAAAACAGAGTTGATTAAAAAATATATTTAATTAGAGTGGCGTATGATTAATATCAGAACATGAATATTAATCATACGTTAGTTAGTTTAAAATTTATGATATGTTCAGATTTTCGAATACTATAATACTATAAAAAAGTCCTTTATTATAACCTCTATTAACACAAGTGGTGAAGTGGGTATATTAATTTTGTCATTCCGTGTGTAACGCGAAGAAGGAATCATTTAGAACACCATCAAAATCTAAGTCTGCGGTTAAATATTTCTTATAGTCCTGAGCAGTTTTCTATTTACCAACCAGCAAAATCGGTTCAGTATATTAATATATATGTATAGACCGATATCTGAGGCAACTTTAAATTCAAGTAAAAATTTTTTTGTAATTTTTTTAAGTAAAAATCTATAGATTTGAATAAAATTTAACAATAATATTAAGTTAAATGTACCTCTTTACCATTCCAAAAATCGGTTCAATAGACAAAAAATTTATAGCCAAAAATATAATTAATTTGAAGACTCATTACGTGTTCCAATATTGTATTTAAGAAAATTCTTTATATGTTGTATGTTGTAAATGGGTGTAAGTAAGTTTGTGAATACACTTGACCTGCATTTGTAGTGGAGGGTGTTGAAAATTAGGAATAACCGAATATAACATTCCTACTTGTTTTCTCCTTAAAATGCCTAAAGCTGTTTTTTCTTTGGCAAAAATATTTTAATTTTAATTAATAATTCGAGTATTTAAATTTCACTCTCTAATTCCCTCATTAATTGCCTTAATGCCACTTGTAAACAAGTATTAATATTACTTTTAAATAACGTATTAATGGTGGATTATTTTAGCTGTTTTAGTATTAGTTTTGTATTTAATATTTGAGGCATATTAACTGTTAATTTAATTATTATTAAACAATTAAATACTTTTAGTTTTGAGTAAAAAAAATACAATCAAGTTGAAGCGACGAAATAAGTTAAAGCGATAAATTCGGCTATACCGGATTTTATTTACCCTTTACCTGTGTATGTATAGAAATTTTTTTTAGCAAAAAAGGAGTCTGCATAATTTTTCAACATCATAAAGTATTAATTATTCCAACGTCAAGATCCTAATATGGATAGACTTTCACAACTTTTTTACTATTAGGATATAATGCGTTTGTGCTGTTGTTTGTAAGATACAGGAAAAAACGTTGTTTAACCCACCTTTAAGTATACCAATTCAAAACGATGTCCGTCCGTAAGTCTGTTCGCTCGGAAATTATTCGCTTATTGAAATTGACTATATTTGGTCCAATATTTCAGGTACTTCTCATACAAATGTCCTCCCGGAATGAGGTTTTAAGCTCATTTAAATCCTAAATATTTGTCCAAATTAAGTCTTATATTATTCTAAAATGATGCACCAAATTATACCAGGATCGATCCATTATTTTTCACAAATCCTTTCCTTCCAAATATCATTTTGAAGGGCATAAATATGCACATATACTTGTATTGTAATAAAAATTGGTTAAATTAAAAAATAAATATTACCAAAATTCTATGAGCGAAATAATACGAGAATCGGTTCATAATTTCTCCCGACACGTGCACAACCCTCCAGAAAAACATCCTTTGAAAGGCGTACATTTCCCATAAATGTTGGTGTTTCAATAATGCACTGTAAATTTAAGAATAAATCAGTAAATTAAATCATACGAGGGTCGTTGATAAATTTGTCGTAACTACCATTTACAATCAATATTGTGGTTTAAGGTATTAGATAGTTGGGCTTGATCGACTATAAAATGTTTAATTCTTTACTTACAGTTTTAATGGTCCGATTCAATTATACGCCTTCAGTTCATGAATCGGCTATTTGAAATTTATCTAAGAAAAAACTAAATTTCTAGTTTTCGCAGAAACTTCATGAAAATTATAAAACCGAAAAAAAGCGTAGATACTCCCAGTTTTTCCATAGTATCTTCGACCCAATTACCAATTTGATGCAGTAAAATGTTTACATAATGGGGTCTGATACGATTCTCTTTCAGCGTTACACAAGAAATAACAAAGTTAAAGTTAATACCCTCTTACCCTCTTCACCATTCGTGGTGATGGGGGGATATTGATCTCTTTCTATACACACACACCACAATACTTATTATTTTATGTTTGTGTGTAAACCTACTCATATGTCAGTTAATTTAATGTTGTCATTTTGGTGAAAAGAAAAAACAAACTGGAAATATTCGTGGTCAATTTAAATTTCATTTCAGAAACCAATAAATTGATTTTTGCTTTTTATTAGTTTGTTTGTCTTATTGTTTGGTTTACTTTACTTTTGACTTTCTTGACTTTATTTGTATAATTTGTACAACGTAGTCTATAGACTACATTATAGATGATTCTATAACGTAGTCTATTTAGACCACATTATAGATGAGTCTATAACGTAGTCTATTTAGACTACATTATAGATGAGTCTTTAACGTAGTCTATTTAGACTACATTATAGATGAGTCTATAACGTCGTCTATTTAGACTACATTATAGATGAGACTTTAACGTAGTCAATTTAGACTACACTATAGATGAGTCTATAACGTAGTCTAAATAGACTACATTATATATGAATCCATAACGTAGTCTAAATAGACTACATTATATATGAATCCATAACGTAGTCTAAATAGACTACATTATATATGAATCCATAACGTAGTCTAAATAGACTACATTATAGATGAATCTATAACGTAGTCTAAATAGACTTTTATTATTTTAATTATAGATGAATCTATAACGTAGCATTAATAGATGAGTCTAACACGTAGTCAATTTAGACTACATTATAGATGAGTCTATAACGTCGTCTATTTAGACTACATTATAGATGAGTCTATAACGTAGTCAATTTAAAATACATTATAGATGAGTCTTTAACGTAGTCTAAATGGACTACATTATAGATGAGTATATAACGTAGCATTAATAGATGAGTCTAACACGTAGTCAATTTAGACTTCATTATAGATGAGTCTATAACGTAGTCAATTTAGACTAAATTATAGATGAGTCTATAACGTAGTCTATCGATGAGTCTTTAACGTAGCCTTTACACTTTATATATTGATCTAAAATCCATACAATAAGTTAATATTCTTTTTTAAATCCGTTACTTTCTAAGTGCCCTTTAAAATCATTTACCCAAATACAAATAAAATCATTTGATATAAATTATAAATAAAATATGACACACGTATGTATGTGTTTTTGGTGCCACAACAATTGTATCGAATTACACAAAACTTAACAAACATTTTGTCTAACAAAAAAAACCAACAGACAGACAATTAAACCAATAAAACGACTAAATCAAGCCACCCAAAATAAATGTGTCACATTGTCATTTGGCCAAAAACAACACAAAAAAAATCAAAGAAAATAAAGAAGAACAGAAAATAAATATTTATTGAGTAAAAAATGTATACAAAATACGAAAAAGAAATTTATAAGTACTTATAAATGTATGTATCTAGGTGTTTGTGAATGTGTGTATGAGTGTGTATGTGTAACATTAAAATTACAATGTCATTTAATCATTTCAATTGTATGCAAGTGATTGAGAGTTTTTAAATCAAATAAAATGAATATTTATGTATGTATTTATGTATGTATGTATGTATGTATGTATGTATGTATGTATGTATGTATGTATGTATTTGTATAACACAAATATATCTATTAACATAAAAGTATAAGTGAGTATGTGAAAAAACATATAGGAATCCTATACTTGGCTCTGCCGAATCTTTTATGTTCTACACCACAAATACGTGTGAAGTAAATATGTAGATATACACTCACACATACACTAACAGACGTATACAGATGTTAAATTTTTTCTTAAATACAACACAGTATTATTAATGACTCATAAAATTGGTTATATTTTTTGACTATAACTTGTTTTTTACTGAACCGATTTTGATAATTTTTGAAACGATAATGAAGTACGTTCAGTTTAATATTGTGACAGTATTTCGCTCTTATTTTTCAATTTATAATTAACAATTTTACTAAGGTTTTTTGCTTGAACTCAGATATCGGTCTTGAACTTTTCATGTACTAAAACGATTTCGCTGGATTTAAGGACTATAGCATGTACTCAGTCCAAATTTCATTGAGTTCTGGCAATTATTTTGGATATGAGTGTGCCAATTACATACAGACATACGGACGGACATAGCAAAATCGACTCAGATTTGGAGTTGATGCAGGAATATATATACATTTTGGGGTTGAAGATGATTCCTTCTTAGCGTTACACACGAAATGTCAAAGTTAAAATAGAATATTCTTTTACTACTTGTGATGGAGGGGGGTATAAAAATATTGATTCAACTCTAAACACACACACACACACACACACACCACAATACTTATTATTTTATGTTTGTGTGTAAACCCTCTCACATGTCAATAAATTCAATGTTGTCATTTTGGTGAAAAGAAAGAAATATTCGTGGTCAATTTAAATTTCGTTTCAGAAACCAATAAATTGATTTTTGCTTTTTATTAGTTTGTTTGTCTTGTTCTTTGATACATTTTTCCTTTTTTTTCCTCCATTTTTTTCCTTTTCATTTGTTTAATAAGTTTTATTTTTCTAACGTTTTTGTTATTTGTTTTGTTGGTTTTGCTTTTCTTTTTGTCACTGTCATTGTAAAATGTCATTGATAAAGTTGTTTGTTTTTCATTCGAATTTTTGTTGTGGTTGTGTGTTGAGGTTGTTGGTTGTTGTCTCCCTCTCTTTTTCCGGGTAATTATACAATATTTATGTGGTTTTGTGGTGGCGTATAAGTAATTTTAATTGTTTATTAATGAAATGTAAAACATGTGTTCTAACAATTAAAATAATTTGTTAAAAACATTAGGAAAATTCAAAGAAAATTATGTCATACGTCATGCCTGCGCTGGCAAGAGTTCCTATGTAAAGATTTTTGAAAACACTATTATTGTTGCATTGCTGATCCTATAAGTCCTTTATTTTTTCAGTGATGGTGTCTTATCGCGGTAGAATTGTTCAAAATTTGTTAACTCTCGTTATAGTTCTTTTAATTTCGATAATCAAAATTTGCTTTATATAGGTGTACCCCTCCCCCTGAACCTATCTGTCCTATGATTTGTTGAAGAAAACAGTTGCTTGAGGAAGTTGTTAGGTCCAAATTAAAAAAACTCTCGTCGTTAAAGTTCTTAAGATATTCGAAAATTTATATTTACTTTGTAAAGGGGGTTCCTCACCCCCTGGGTCAATCCGTCCTACATTTTGTGCAGAAAAACAGTTGCTCGAGGAAGTTGTTGGGATCAAATTTGAGAACTTTCGCTGTTATAGTTCTTTAGATGTTCCATGTTTTTAAGTTATGATGACCTTGAAGAAATGAGGGATATTTTCTGAAAAATATTTTTCTGATTTTATTAAAAAAAAAAAATAGTTACAAAATAAAAAATTGAGGCCAAAGTCCATCCAGTCCAGAAATAAAAAATTTTCATCTTGAAAATTCAAAAATGTTGATTTTTGAATGTTTTTTAATTATAAGACTTTTTCCAAACCTCTAATAAATAAGGACTTCATAGAGACCAAAAAAAAATTGACCAAGGTATAGCTCCTAATATATCTAAGAAGATTGAGCATAAATCGTAATCAATCTAATCTACAGGGTGACACATTTTTAAAGTTTTTAATTTAAAAAAAAAAGTAAGTTGTTATTTGTGCAAGATAAATCAAACTGTTGGCGAAATCAAATTGAATTTATATCTGTAGCAAAAAAATCTGGAGCAAAATTAAAGCTTTCAAAAATATCAATATTTATTCTCACCCTGTTTTGATAGAATTAATCGAAAATGCTCGAAAAATATTCAACGGAAGTCTTGGTTATTAATATGTAAAATTTTTTTAGAGAAAAATAATTTCGTAGTCACCTTGTATTTATAAAGTTATAAAAACTATTTGAAAGCAAAATGAAAGATTAAATAAAATACTGAGGATTATAATTGGATCTAAATCAAATTCATAATGAAATTATAGTTTTCCAACTTTAAAAATAAATTGATTGTAGTCACCCTGTAAATATCGTTAAGTTACTTGAAATTAAAAATTGGTAAATTCTCTACTGCAAAAAATTTCATTATAAAAAATTTCATTATAAAAAATTTCATTATAAAAAATTTCATTATAAAAAATTTGTCATACAACATTTCAGCTTTAAGATGAATAAAGTGTTCAGTCGGTCTATAAGTATTTCAGCTACATTACAGGGTGTCAAATTTAGAAACTTAAGTATAAATACAAATTTTTAAATTAACAATTGCAAATTTAAACCGCCGAACATCTCCGCAGATGCGTTTGTGCTGATGTCTCTAACATACAGATTTATGTGATAGAATTTCATTTTACCATTTCCGTCCATCTGTCCGGCAGGCTGTGTATGTAAATGTTGTGGACACTTTAAAGGTCTTAAATTAAGAAATATATTACTGAAATTTAATATATGTTATTAAATTTTGTCAGGTACAAAGCACATTGAAATTGTTCATATACGGTCAAATATTACGGGTAGCTCCCATTTCCTTCAGAAATAGTGTTTTAAGTTCATAAAACTCTTAGATATGATGTTTTAACTGAATTTGACACAAATAAATCTGGCATTAGTCCACATGCCAATTAAAAAAAAATGGTTCCACAAATTAGCGTAGCTTTCATATTTACTTTCTTCCGAAAATCATTTATTATCGGTCCATAATTTCATTCATATATTTAAGTATCATAAAAACTTTTTAATGAAATAAAACATAATAAATTCTACGAGTGCCGTTCCATAGTTTTTCATCTCTGCTTTATGCTGTAGGGTATTGTATAATACACTCTTACTTTTTTGACATTATAAAGCGCGTTTAAAAGGAATAGATTTAGTTAGAAAATTTTTCAAATCTTTCGAATTATTAAAAAATATCTTCTTGTCTACATATATTTTTATTTATTATAAGATCTTAAAGCCAAACTTGTCCACATGGAATCATTTGGACCAAAAACTTAGTTTAGCACCAAATTTTTAAAAGGGATTTATGAGACAAATCAAATGGATATAAATAATTTAAATTTTGATTAAGTTGTTCTTGAAATATATAAAGCAGATATTGATATATTATTATTCCAAAGTGCACTTTAAAATCTCCTATGAGCGATTTTTGGTGAATTTTTAAAAGTTTTAAATTCAAAAAACAACAATAAAAAAATACTAATCTCTTCTTTGTTACTGCTTTGAAAAATGGAAGGAGGTCTTTAGCTGGTTTTAAAGAACTTAATCTATGTAGGGCCAAAGTTAACTCTGGCAAATGTCAAATATTGGATTTCACGAAGGATCCTGTCATTACTGATCCCCTAAAGTTCTTATGAAAACGATCTCACTCATTTCTAAGAACATTTACGTTTAAATCAAAATCTTTAAGATAAATTAAATTTATATTTAGATAAATAAATCAAACATTTCCTTTCAATTATAATATGCAGCTCATTAATTAATTTATTTATTTATTTATTTATACTTTCAAGTTTTCTAATATTTATTTATTATAATCAAATTCATTTGGCCACAAAAATAACATATGGAAATTATAGACATTCAAATCAAATACCAACATTGTCAACAACTAGTTTACATACATATACACACAAATACATTCATATACAGATGTTTATATTATTTTCCTTTAATTAACTTTCAACATTTTCACTCTCTTTCTCTCACTCACACTCTCTCATTATGGTCATTTGCAATTTTTCATTTTGGTCTATTAACAAATAGACCACAAAATTGTGGCCACATTTGAAGGACTTTTACAAAATATATATACTTTATATATAGTTTTTTTTTGTTGTTGTTGTTGCTACTGAATGATGTAACATTTGTTTGAAGTAAAATTATTACTCCCACTTGCTACTGGTTTTGCACATTATTTTATTTACTCTCAAATACATAGAACTTGTGGGAGAAGGAGGAGGCAGTAGAAAAAAGAATCCAATGAATACATTATTAAATTAAGAATACCGTTAAAAATATATTATGTATCTTAATATAGGAAATATGTATTTAAATAAAATTTTTAGCTTTCTCTTTTCTATATCTAAGTATGGACCGAAACTGCCGTAATTATCATCACAAAATCTCTATTTAGAACATTTGTAGTTCATTAAGTAAAATGTGTATAACTTTTAAACTGTTAATGGAATAATGTTGAAGTGTATAGAAGAATTGTAGGGAAGGACATAAGCTTTCCAAACAATCCTATATTAATAACCCTGTTCTAATATCAAGCAAACTAAAGGCTATGAAACTTGACCACCTTGAATATGATAAAAATAAAATTAAGCAGTGGATATTGATTTGATGTTATGATTTAAGAGATTTGCCATTTATGATGGATTTAGCAAGATTCTAACAAATAAGAATATTTATATATTAATTCCAAGGGATATCTCAGTAACCCCAGTATTTCTAAATTCGTTACAGCAGAGCAAGTTTTATATTGACATTCACATAAAAGGTTTTCTTACTATATCTTGATACAACATCCTGCAATTTAACTGTTATTATGGGGTGATCACAAAATAATAGTTTTTCTGAAAGCTTAAGTCGTTCTCTAGAACTTCTTCATACATTTGAATTTGATCCAAATATTAGTTTAAGAGTTATAGATTTTTTAATTACGAACATTTTACCCGTTACTTCGTTAGTACAATAACTAAATGTAAAGAATTAATAATTTTGTGGATTATTATAGTTAAACTAAATAGTACCTTTAGAAGATCAAAAAAGTACCATATTATAGGCTCAAATTTTAAGAACTTTATTCAATATTTTTAGATAAATTATGTCAAAGAATTCAAAAAGTACCATAAGAACTTTTATAAAGTTTCATAAAATCCCTTTTAATTTTTATCTATATCGAAGAATTTTTTCTTTAATTCGATTTACCTACATTTGTTACGAAATATAATAAAAGGGTCTTTCAGGAAATTGAAAATATACCACAAAGTTCTATATAGACGGTTCCCACTTGGGTCCATATATATTAAATTTCATATTTTAACATTAGTTATGGAGAAAACTAATAGAACCTTCAGGAGCTCCAAAAAGTACCTTATAATATTAATAAATTATTTTTTATACATTAAGGACCTTTCAAAGTTTATTTAAATTATTACAAAGAATTTAAAAAGTACCAAATACAAATTTTACATTTTCATCTTATAAAAGTGCTCTTGAACTTTCTTGCAGATAAAAAATTCAAACTTTTTTCAAATTCTTAAAATATATATTTTCTCTAAAAAAGTACCTATTTGGTACTATTTACGGTTTTCAAAAATAAACTTATTACCACTTTTTATATGACTAAAAGTACAAAATGAATGAATGAATTCGTTAAAAATTTTCACAAATTTGTACCACCTTTTTAGGTACTTTTTTCCATCCTCGAATTTATTTGAATAAATAATAGTACTAAATATTAGGTACTTTTTATTTAACTTTTACGTAGCAAATTTATATTTCTAATTTTCAGTAAACTTTCATTTCTTATGTACTTTTAAAAAATAAAATTTCCCAAAAGTCCCATAATATATCGGTCTATTTTTTGTTTTAAATAAAAGCGATAGAAGGTAACCGATTTTATTAATTTTAATTTTTTACCAACTTTTTCATTTTTGTGGAACTGTTTGGGGGGAGAGAAATCCATTTCATATTTCTAGCTTCAGCTTGTTAGATGGTGGGATAATGATCAATCAGTCAGCAACGTTACTTCTTTAAAAATTCATATATGGATATATGAATAATACCCTACACAACGATAATTGCTTACGGTATTAAATGTTTGTGCAGATGTTTGTAATAGACAAGTGATTTTGAACCAAAATAACTTCCAATCGCTCTTGCTGGCTTTCTGTTTAGGTAACATTGTGAACACTCTTCAGGTCGCAATTTTAGAGATATTATATGGAATTTTGAATAAGTGATTTCCAGGGACAATGCTTATTTTAATAGATAAAGTTTGGTCTTATATTTTAGGGAGTTCCAATGCAAATGTTGCCCCTGACTAATCCATGTTTTATAAATTTACCAAAATATCTGATATCATTATATGGAATTTCTTTAAAAGAGGTGCAGCCATTCCGAAATTGTATTATTATACCCTCCACCATTATAAGTGTTGATGCGGGCAAATTAAGTTTGCCGTTCCGTTTGTGAGCTTTTGACATTCTCACATCAATAATAAAGTTCATTGAAATTTGTTCTAAATATTTGTCATTGTCCCAAGAAGTTTTGTATTTAAAACCGGCAAAATCGTTTGATTAGCAAAAGTTATAGGCCCAGATTTTAGAAAACCTACGAAACTAACAAATTTGACTAAACAGCTTATTACATTTTTATGAAATCTGGAACGATGACATTGTCAAACTTTCGGATATAGAAGAGGGTGAGCAGTATTCCTCTTACAAATGACTTTTTTAATTTTGTATATCTCTAAAACTGTTCTAAGAAATTTATTTACATTGTCGCACGGATTGAGGAATAATTGTAAAATTTTAAAGACTTCGTAATTTTGGTATAGAGTACCGTAGAGTGGTATACCTTTGCAAGCGGAATTTTCAAATATGTTTCTATAATTATTTCCAAATTGATCGCGGTGGAGGATATCAAAGGTTCAACTGAGCACAATATAGCGTTCTTACTTGGTTTTATTTAATTATACGCTCCACCACCACTAGTGGTAAAGAGGGTATATGAACTTTGTCATTTAGTTTGTAACACTAAGAAGGACAATGGTTGGCGCGCTCCCATTCACAAAAACAGACAGAGCTCTATGAAATTTGGCACCAGTAATTGTTATAGAATTTTTCTATTTAAAATCAGCAAAATCGGTTCAGTATATTTATAGACCGATATCTGAGGCAACCTCCAAGTTTAAGCAAAAAAAAAACTTTCGTTAAATTGTCAATTATAAATCAAAAAATTAGAATAAAAATTTGCCATGATTTTAAGCTGTAAGTGTATGTGTGAGTGTGTACATACGTAATAACGCATTTACTTCACACGCATTTATGGTGAAGGGTATTAAAGTTTTGGCATATCCAAATATAGCATTCTCACTTGTTTTATTTACAGTTAAAAATTTTCAGATGAGTTTTATTAACAGACAGACGGATGGACGGACATAATGAATTGAATAAAAAATATTAGAATTATTTCAAATGTTATGATAATATTAATATATCTTATGTATTATTGTAGGGTGTCTGTAACACAGTAAAATAAATAACAAAAACAATTCATATTTTATGATTACAAAATGTTGTAATTTTGTTACAAACAAAATAAAAATAAATACAAAACACAAAAGTAAAACTAAAACAGGAACTTTACAGTTAAAAAATACATATGAATATAATGTTACATAGATATGCACACAGAGATAAATAATAGGGGTGTATCGAAACAAAGGATAACAATTATAAATATTTATGCGAAAATTTTTCAAAATTTAGGAATTAAAAAAAATCTATATATTTATACTCTACACCAGCGAAGATGGTTGGGTTATTGTGCGTTTGTCATGATGTTTGTAACATGCAAACGAATGGTGTTGCACCCCCCCCCCCTTTAAGTAAACCGTTCGAGTCAGAATTATTTTCTTAATCGATTTAACGACTTTTTATACATCTGTCTGTCTCTCAGCTGTCTTTTCGGCCTCGCAATTTTTGAAATATCTTGATGAAATTTGGTACATGTTATTATTTTTCGGTCAAATATTTCAGGTACCTCCATAATTTACCCGAAAAAATGCATTTTAAAACTAATAAATTTAATATAAATCTTAGTGTCACGATAATGTACAGCCCACTTAAGAATAAATTAAAAAATCGAATTATACGAGGGTCAATTCTGGTAATTGAAAAAAGTGAAATGTATGGGCGTCTTATGACAAATTTACCGGAAATTCACTCTTTACTAAATTTCCCTGCAATGAACGATTCAGATACTCCTGAGACTCTAGTAACTTTTTAATTTCATCCGCATCTTGATAAGCTTTCCATAAACAATGTAACAACCCTAATTTCTATAACTAAATATAGAACTAAATATAGAATATGATTGTACATGAACATATAGACCACACACATATAAAGTTTTAGTAGTAAATGTGAATTTATTTAGTTATTTGTGGAAATAAAATGACATTTTAATGAAAATTTACAAAATGACAAATGTCTGAATGCATGAATAAATGATGAAATGATAAAATGAAAGAAATTTTAGATTTCTGAAAAAAAGAGAATACATTTTATCAAAGTTTTGAAAAATATCGTACGTTTGAGTTTTTGAAGAAAAAGTTTTATTGATTTTCCGTTCAAATAATTTTTTTGAATGCAAAGGACTCAAGTGAAATCGAAAAGGCGTTTTTATTTTTTAATTCTCATTCAATTAATTAGTTTTGAAGTTAAAGAAAATTTATAGAAAAAATTCCAATTACAAAATTTTTTTTTCAAAAATAAGATCTCTATTTAGAGAAAATTATTATACAGTTTTGATATAGAGAAAATCTGCGATAAATATTCGATTTACAGAAAAATTTCAACAATTTTCGATTTATAAGAAACTTTCGATAAATTTTATTTTATCGAATATTTATGATAAATTTTTGTTTTATAGAAAATTTTCGATTGATAAAAAATATTCGATAGGTTTTCAATTTATAGAAGATTCTCGATAAATATTCAAATACTTCAATAAGATTTCGTTGAATTTTCGTTTTACAGAAAATTTTCTATAAATTTTCATTTTATAGTGATTTAAGAGAAAATTTTTATTTGTCAGAGAAAAGGTATGAGATAAGTGTTTGTTGAAGAGGTAACTTGTGATAAATTTTAGTTTAAGGGAAAATTCACTACAAATTTTCCGCTAAAACAAAATTTACCATAAATTTGAATTCAGTACAAAATTAACTATAAATTTTTTGTTTAACAGAAAACTTGAATTGAAGTTCTAATTTAAGAGAAAATTTTCTTCTAATAAAAGTTAAGGAAAATATTACTCTTAATTCTCGTTGAAGAGAAATTTACTGTACATGTGGAAACTTTACTATATTATTCTATTACTCTTAACTTATTATTAACTTTGCAGAAAATTTTCGATAAATATTTGTTTTACAGAAAATTTTCAATGAATTTTCATTTTACAGTTATTTAAGAGAACGTTTTTGCGATAAGTTTTTGTGATAAGTATTTGTTTAACAGATAAATTGTAATAAGTTTTAGTTCAAAAGAAAAATTACTACAAAGTTTCCTGTAAGGGATAATTTATGTTAACGTTTCGTTTAAGAGAAAAAATATCGTTAATTTTCGTTTAAGAGAAAATTTATTATAAATAATCCTTAAAAATAAATTTTACTTTAAATATTTTTTAAGAGAAATTTTACCATAAATTTTCTTTTCAGATAAAATTTACCATAAATTTCTATTCACACAAAATTTACCATAAATTTTCTTTTCAGACAAAATTTACCATAAATTTTCCTTAAGAGAAAATTAGCTGAATTTTTTAAATGAAAGTAGACTATAAATTTTGGTTTAATAGAAAACTTAATATAAATATTCGATTAATAGAATAATTGCGATAATTATTTTTTCCTTATGTGACAATTTTTGAGAGAAAAATTTCGACAAATTTACTTTTAAGAGAAAAGTTTTAAGAGAACCTTTTCTTTAAGAGAATATATATGCTATAAAATTTTGATTAGCAAAATTTACTATAAATATAATAAAAATAATATAAAAATAAAATTTTATTTAAGGGAAATTAAGATAACTTTTAAGAGAGAATTAGTAAAAAGTTCTCTTAAAGAGAAAATTTATTATAAATTTTTATTAATGGAAATTTATTATAAAATTTCATTTAAGAGAAAATTTACGATTGATTTGAATTTTAAAGAAAATTTATAATAGATTTAATTTACAGAAAACTTGCGAAAAATTTTAATTTTGAGAAAATTTAACATAAATTTTCATATAGAGAAAATTAACGATTAATTTTCGTGTACAGAAAATCTGCAATAAATTTTTATGTTTGGGAGAAATTTTTCTATAAGTATTCGTTTGATAGAGAATTAATTTTAAATTTTCATTTAAGAGAAAATTCATTCAATCTTTCGATGAAGATAAAATTTGTTAAAAGTTTTATTTTTCAGAAGAGAATTAACTACAAATTTTCGTTTAAGAGAAAAGTTATTATAAATTTTTGATTTACTATAATTTTTCGTTTTTTGTAAACTTTATGTTTAAGGAAAAATCTTTTATAATTTTTAAGTTAAGAGAAAATAAACTTAAATTAATATTCAAATTTTATGGAAAACTTTTATTTATTTTATATTCATATTATTTTCCTCTTAATCTACTTTTCCAACACATTTAAATCACAAAATATGCAAATATTTTCTGAAAAAAAAAATTTAATTATTAATCAGATACAAAACAAGATATTCAATGGAAGAGAGCATTAATAATGATGATATAAATTCAAGGTGTATTCTCTTGTAGGTCAAGTGGTCTTATAACAAGAATCTCTTGGCGTTTTATATCTTGACATTGTCATACCAAAATTCAATTGTTTTCATGCATCAGCGATAAATATAAAATGAAATCAGCACCTTTCCACATTAGTCAGCTGAATATTATTACACCAACAACATCAATATTAAAATATTTCCTATAAAAATAGAAAGAGAAAGCAAAAGAGAAAAATAAACAGAAATATTAGACGTCAATTAAAAGTGAGAATTTACAAAAAAGCTCTAAAGGGAAATACTCGTATTTACTGTTGAGAGTTTTCAAAAGGATGTTTGAACGTATTATGAAGATAAATATTAACCAAAAAATGGAAAAAAATATAAATAAGGACTGAGAATGAATGACTCTCAACACACGTTTCTTATGAAAATTTTTAAAAAAGTTTTTTTTATTTTCTAATTTAAATGAGGGAGCAGATGTTGGAGAAGAAAGTGCATACAAAAATTTTAAAATATTTTCAAATCCAACTTGATCCTACAAACAGTTGGCCAAGCACTCAAAGGGGTGCGTCCAGTGTTATAAAAAAGTTCGGGGAGAACTTTTCCGTTGACAGAAAATCTAGTTCAAATGGAAGGAATGAACCATATGATGTTTCTAAAGCCAAAATATAGAAGGCATTTTTAATAAAGGTACCAAGATATCCGGTACGAAAGCAGCCCGGCTAGCTAAGTGCTCGTATTATGTGGTACAAAAATTTTAAAGAAAATGCGGGTTTCAAACATACTGCGCTCAAAATGTTTCTGATTGGAACGCTGTTGAGGCTAAAAACAGAGCATTTAAATTTAAGTCAAGTTTTCCAAAAAGATATTCGTGCTTCATAATTGATGACGAAACGTATGTTTTGGCAGATTTTTCGCAACTTTCTGTTCAAAAATTAGTGCTCGAGGGAATGTTGAAGCAATCAAAATTTCCCAAAAAGTTTCTGATGTGGCAAATAATATGCAGTTGCCGCAAAGAACCCAATCATTTGTTTCAGCGGACTCAATAAAAACCGAAATTTACATCAAATGTTTACAAAAAAGGCTGCTTCTATTCATAAGACTTTATAAAGTGTCCACTATCTTGGACTGACTTGGCCTGACCTGGCAACCTGTCTGAATGGTAATCAAGCCTTTTGAGTGGTACAAGAACAATAATGTGGTATTTGTACCAAAAGCGGCAGATCTTCAAAACCACCCGAAGCTAAAGCCAAGTAGAGAGATATTGGGCTCTTGTTAAAAGAGAATTGAAGAGCACAAACAAGTTTCCAAATGAGTGGTAAATTTTAAAGGACGATGGACTACCTGTTCTAGCAAAGTAACAGGAAGCACTATAAAAAGTTTAATGAAAGTTTTTCCGAAAAGGGTTCAAAATTTCATCACTAGTGATTAAAACAATGACACGTATCCATCTTTTTAAAATGCAACAATAATTTCATGGCCGACCATCTAATACCCTACACAACATTGAATGAACATGAACGACCCTCGTATAATTTGCATTCCTAAATTATTCTTAAATGTGCTGTACATTATTGTGACACTAACATTTATATGTAATTTGTGCGTTTTAAAATGAACTTATGGGAGCTACAAGAAATTATAGACCGACCGACTTGCGTATAATTTTTCTCATCGACTTTTGCTTATATTTATGTTAATTTCATCAATTATTATGACAAAACCAACGTATCTGTGAGACTTATGCCGTTCAATGTGATATTTGAAAGGGGGCTTGTATGCGGCCTATGAGAGGCTATGAACCAACCATCGCAAAATTTGGCATATCGTTTTAGAATATCACAAAAACAATTTTTGCCAAGTTTTTTTTTTAATCGCTTTAGGACTTTTATGGGATTTAAACCTCATTCTGAGAGGATATTTATATATATTAGATCAAACATAGCCAATTCAATAGGCTTCGTCCTTGGACCAAAATGCACCTAATTTTATCAAGATATCTAAAAACTTACGATCTGTAGAGTGTTCACAACATTTACGTGTACAGCCAGCCAGACGGACATACATCTTTAAATTGACTCAGAAAGTGATTCTAAGTCGAACAGTATACTTAAAGTTGGCTGTAACGTAATTTTTTCTGTTACAAATATTAGCACGAACGCATAATACCCCAAAAACCTATGATGGTGTAGGGTATAATTACAACTGTAAGTATAGTGATTTCATTTTCATTAACATGTAGGTATGTTAAGAATTTTTCAATCTCACACCTTATTAGTTTTTTGTAACGGGACGATTATTCTGAGAGAAAATCAAATTGGAATAAAATTAAAATTTAACGGAATTTGAGAGCCTGAGAAACATTTAAGTTTTATTTTCAAATTATTAAAAATTCAAGGAATTTTATCCATTTAAATTAAAATGTATCTCAAACGAAGGATATTTGTATGTAAATGTATAGGAGAAGGTTAGTGCATGAGTGTGAGTGTGTCTTAATAGACTGTAGTGTTAATTTTATAGTACATTTTATAGCATGTAGTTAAATAAGGAAGTCAACATCTACTTTACAGTTTATGTTTTCAGAAGACTATGAAGACACAGTGGGCTGCAATATGAACATATGTAAACAAAATTTATTTAGTTTTTTTTTTACAAATTTTCCTCTTTTTCTTTCGAACTACAGTAAATTGCTTTTGTGTGCGTAAGTTAAAAGAATTTTTGTTTTTTCATTTATATTAAAAAAACAACAACAAACATTGTAGTTAACTTGTTCTAGTTTTAAGTTAAATACTCACACATGCACACGTATTTACATAACACATATTGCCCCACACACACACACATACTAATTTACACGAGTACAAAAATATATGACTGTAAATTACATATAAAAAAAAACACCGCAGTCGTCTGTCTTTATAAAAGTCTATTTATTTACATTTACATACATAAATACTTATGCATGTATGATTTCATAAGTGTATGTGCGTGTATGTGTGTATAGTTTCCGTTTACACATATTATATTTGCTCATGTTTTTACTCTCAAAATGGGAAATAGAATTTTATATAAAATTCTTCCTTTTTACATTAAACAGACTACTTGAAGTATTTTTGAAGAGACTCTAGAAACAGAGGGGAAGGAAACCTAATAAAATATAAATATAAACATATGCATTCATTTAGGGAAGTTGAAAAGGAAATATAAAATTTATAAAATTATTAAACATTTTTTTTTGATTTAGTAAAAAATTGCGATGAAATTTTATTTTAAAGAAAATTGAGAGAAATTTATAAGAAAAATTATGATTCAAATAAAAATTTGCAAAAAAGATCTTAGAGGAAATTTAAGAAAAATTAGTGATTTAAAGGAAATTAACAACAAATTTTTGATTAAGAGAAAATTTTATATAAAATTTTAGTATAAAATTTTCTTCTAAGAGGAAACTTACAAAAAAAAAATATTGTTTAAAAAAATGTTTGAAAAAATTTTATTAAAGAGAAATTTTTGACTTCGACCTAATTCGCAATAAAATCTTTATCTAGAGAAACTTTGAAGACAATTTATTTGATAAGAGAAAAATTTAATTTTAAGTAAAACGGAAAGTTTAAAATAAATTTTATTTAACTTCAAATTAAAACTAAATTTTCACTTAAGAGAACAGTTTGTGAAAAAAATCAAAAGACAGTTTCTGGAAAAAATTCGTCACAAAGAAAATTTACGATAAATGATTTCCGAAAAATTTTCTTTTAAGAGAAAATTAAGGATAAATTTTCGTTAAGAGATAATTTAAGACAAAAAAAAAACAAAGAAGTAAGATTTTCGTTAAAAGGAATATTTAAGATCAATTTTTGTTTAAGAGAAAATTTACGATAAATTTCTGTTTAAGAGAAAATGTACGATTAATTTTCATTTAAGAGAAAATATGAGAAGATTTCAGATAATTAAGAGAAAATATGACAAGATTTCAGATAATTTTTCGTTAAAGAGAAAATTTACAAAAAATATTCAAAAAATAATAGAGAGGATTTCGTATAAATTTTAATTAAAGAGATAATTTATATTCTAAAGAAAATTAATGATAAATTTTCGTTCAAGAGAAATCTTACGATTAATTTTCATTGAAGAGAACATTAATGATGAATCTGCATTGAAGAGAAAATTTACTACAAATATTCGTTTAAGAGAAAATTTACTAAAAAATTTTCACGTAAGGAAAACTTTACGATAAATTTTCGTTAAAAGGAAAATTTACTTAAAAAAATTCTTTAAGATGTATCTTCGATAAGTAAGGATTACGACAATTTAATGGGTTAAGATACATTTAACGATACATTTTTATTTGAAGGACATTAACTATCAATTTTAAATTTAAGAGAAAATTTTTTAAAACTTTTCGATTAAAATGTTCTACTAAGAGAAAATTCAGTAAAAGAAATTTATTAAAAAAATTAATAAAAAATGTCTTTTTGGAGAAAATTTTTTAAGAGAAAATTGAGATTAATAAAGAGAAATATTTTTGTTTAATTTTGTTTTGTGATCAAATTTCGTTGAAGTGGAGATTTTGAATCTATTTAAGAGTAAATTTTTGAAGAGAAAAATTTACGATCTATTTTCGTTCAAGAGAAAATCAATCAAAAATAAATTTTAAAGAGAAACTTTAAGATGAATTGTGTTAATAAGAGATATATTGAAAATTTTAAGAGAAAATTTAAAAAATAATAGTGAAAATTGACGTTTAATTTAGATAAATCTGCTATTTATAGAAAATTTTCGATAAATCTGCTACTTATAGAGTGATTTCCATAAATCTGTTAGGTATACATTTTTCCTTATTCAGTGAAGGATAATTTTTTCCAGGACATTTCCTTTTTTCTTAAAAAAAATTAAAACATTTCATAAAACATCAATTTAGCTTCCAAAATCAACATAACAAATTTTTATATTCTTTAATAGCGGAATTGACAGGTGGGTGGAACATTTTTTTTTCTTAACTCCAACCAACAGTTTTCTTCATTGACCTTAGAAACGCAAGCAAATTTTAACAAGAAAAAGTATTCACACTTTAACTAACTGATAGTGAACATGATTTTAATGGATTCAACACACTTATACAAACACCCATATAAAATTCCTTCTAAGAAAAGTTTTTTTTCCCATTTTTCATCTTGTTAACAGAGAGAAAGAGACTTCAAAAGTGTCGTGGTAGAACAAAAAAAAAAAAAATTAAAAAGGAACGAAAAGAAAAACGTAGATGTGTTAAAAAGTACTTGAAGTATCTGTAGGATACTTGTTTAATACAATGTCTTGTCTATATTCTTTTCTGGTGTGTGTGTGTAAGTATGAGTGTATATTTGTTATTAGCATTAAATACACATACATATTAACATATTGTCATTTTAGCCACATTTATATACACACAGATACATTATGTATTTACATAACATTTATGTATGTTTGTAAATATTAACAAAATGACAATGAGATATTTTCTCATTTTTTTCTTAGTTCTTAATATTTTATTCTTTTCCTCAACACAGACTTTAATTTTGAACTACTTATGGAGGAATTTCAAAAAAAAAAGTTGCATCGATTTTTTTCTTCTCGAATTAAGTGTTTTTCTCTCTTTTTGTTACCCTACACCATCGAAGGTAGTTGGGGTATTATGCGCTTGTGTTGATATTTGTAACATATAGGAAATCACTTTCCGATTCGATTTAACAATATCCTTTCGTCTGTCTGTACGTCCGGCTGACAGTCAATGTGAGATATTTTGATGAAATTTGGTACGTATTATTATTTTGGTCCAAGGAGGAAGTCTATTAAAATTGCCCATATCCGGTCCAATATTTCAGATAGAAATATTGGATTTCTCATAGAAATATCCTCCCAGAATAAGGTTTTAAGCTCATAAAAGTCCTAAATATAAAATAAGACTTATGATCTCGCATAATTTGACAAATTATGCGAGATCGATTCATTCCTTATCATAGATCACATACAAGACCCCTTTCCAAACACCACTTTAAAGAGCATAAATCTTCTAGCTTCCACGCATAAACTCCCGTAAATGTTAATATCACCATACTGTACAGCACACGTAACGATAGACATAGAAGATCAAATTATACGAAGGTCGTTCATTAATTTATCGTAACCATCATTTATAACCAATATTGAGGTGAAGGGTATTAGTTAGTCGAACATGACCGACTTAAACATTCTTACTTGTTTTATATCAACTTTATTTAAAATGTTAATTTTTTTCTTTTCGCAAAAAGTCTTCACTAATTTTAAACACATTTTTAATAGAATTTTTACTAAAGAATGAGATCCTTTTAGCTGCCAAATTGTATGTGCAAAAACAATAACAACAATGTACAGTTTTAAATACATTTTTATTATATTTTTTTATAATAATTTAAGCGGGTTTTGAGAAAAAAACGCTAATGGTTTTTTTGTTTTAAGAATATGGAGAATAATATGACAGAGTTTCTAAAAGTTTATTTGATTTTGTAAGACATGACACTAACGCTATTTGTACGTGTAATTGTGTGTGTGTGTGTGTGTGAGTTTAATGTCTACATATGTGTTGTATGAATGAGTATTTGTAAGTATAAGTAAATATTCTTTGTTCTTTTCTATTTATTTGTCTTGAATAAAAGTGCTGACATATTTTTCACTTTATTTGTAATTAAAAATACTGTACGGGATCTTGTTTAAGGTCTTTAAGGTAAAACTAAATTTAATTGTGTGATTATTTAAAAAAAATCCTAGAAGAAGGATGTTTTCCAAGTTTAATTGAAATTTTTTTATAAGAAGAAAATAAAGTAAAGGAAAATATATTAAGGAGTGAGATCGAAAAAGTCTTAACATACGTACGTATATAAAAATATAGTTGTGTTATATATTTTCATATACGTACGTATGTTAAGACTTTTTGGATCTCACTCCTTAATATATTTTCTAAAACTAAACTTAATGCTTAAAATGTTTTTATTTGACTGGAAATATTATTACGTATAAAAAATATGTATTTATTATTCTTGTACCGCTCAAGGGTTCGTTGGATGCCAAGTCAGGCCAAAGTCAGTGAGTACATTATGAGTTCTTATGAATCGAAGCAGATGTTTTAGTAAAAATTTCATTATGTAAATTTCGGTATTTATAGAGGACGCAACTGTATTATTATGATGGATGCTCTTGGATCCAAAACTTTTCTTCAACCTCGAGCATCAGCAGCATAAAATTTTTGACCAGGAAGTTGCAAAAAACTTGGATTCTTAAGTTGTGACAGTGTTCGCTCGTGTCAGGGACTTTTTGAGTATTGTTCGTCGTTAATCTTCCAACTTTTCGTACCAGTGGGATGCTTTCCGCCTGCTGTGTTGGAAACTCTTTTTGAAAATGCTTTTTATTTTTTGGGCATTAAAAATATCATGTGGAACCTGAACCGGGTATTCTCTTATTGGACAAGTTCTCTCGGTACTGTTAAACAACTTTGATATTTAAAAAAAATTTATATAAAATTTTCTCTTAAAGAAAATTGATCGTAAATTTTTTTCTAAAACCAAAATTTATAGTAAATTTTCTCTTAAAAGAAAACTTATCGTAAATCTTCTCTAAAAGGAAAAATTTATAGAAAATTTTTCCATATTTTTTTTCTTAGAAGAAAATTTATCGCAATTAAAAAAAAAAAATTATTATAAATTTTCTCTTAAAGTAAAAATTTTCGTAATTTTTCTCTAAACAAAAAAGTAAATTTTTTCTTAAAATAAAATTTTCAATCTGTTTATTAACATTTAATTTGCTCTTAAACAAAAATTGTCGTAAGTCTTCTCTTATATCCTAAAGAGAACTTTCCTGACTTATTCTTATTTATGTTTTCTCTTAAATCAATATTGATGTATATTTTCTCTTAAATGACAAATTTATCGTAAGTTTTCTCGTTTAAGAATTTTTTTTCTTAAACGAAAACCACCGAAGGTGTTTGGGTTATTATGCGTTTATACTGATGTGTGTATAATGCAGAAAATTCACTTTCTGCGTCTATTTAACGATGTCCGTCCATCCGTCTGTCTGTCTGTCCCATTGGCTGTGCATAAAACATTGTGAACAGTCTACAAGTTGCAATTTTTGTAAAATCTCGATGTTTTGATACATTTTATTATTTTGGCCTAAGGACGAAGCCTATTGAAATTGGCCATGTGTGGTCCAATATTTGAGGTACCTCCCATACAAATGTTCTTCCCAGAATAGGGTTTAAAGCTTATAAAAGTTCTAATACAAAGCGATTTAAAGAAAATTTGGCACAAGTAAGTCTTATAATAATCTAAACGTTGTGCCAAAATATGCGAGGGGTGGTTCATTATTTCTCATAGATCCCATACAAACCCCCTTCCAAATATCACTTCTAAAGGCAAAAAACTCTTATACATTTTGGTATTGTAATAATTATTGGACAAATTAAGATGAATAAAAAATCGATGTTAAAAATTATACGAGGATCGATTCAATTAACCCCTCCCCTACCAGAAAAATTTATCACAAATCTTAGTGTCACAATAATATACTGCACACTTAAGAATAAATCAGAAAATCAAATTAAACGGAGGTCGTTCATTAATTTTTCATGACCACTATTTTTAACCGATGATGTGGTGTAGGGTATTATATAGACGGGCTTGACCTATTAGACATTATTAGTTGTTTTTATGATAGATTTTCTCTTAATTGCAAATTTACTGTAATTTTCTCTTAAAAAATTATCTTAAAAAAAATTTATAATAAATTTTCTTTAAAAATAAAATTATCATAAATTTTCTCTTTATTTTGTAATAAATTCTCTCTTAAATGAAGATTTATCAAACAAGTTAAATATTCGTAAATTTTCTATATAATCATTTTTTTATTTTTCTTAAATCGAAAACTGAAATCGATTTGTTAAAAAAAATTTCAAAATTAATTTTAACTCTCTTAAAAATACTTTTTTGTTTCAGTTTAGTTGTTTCAATTTCAAGATATTTTATTCCTTATTGGCCACATCAATCCATCATAAAATTCCCTAATTACATGTGTTTTTCGAATTTGTGAATTTAAGTGAATTGTCGCCTAAATGACTTAAATAATTAGGTCACATAACTGACTCACACTTTAGTTAACAGCGGAGAATAATTGAAATTAACAACAACCTTGACAGACGTATTCAAATGCCATAAAATATTTAAATACCAATTTTTATTCTTCTTTTACAAGAATTTTAATTTTATTTCATTTTTACTTTTATTTTCATTTCAAATTCATTAGCAAAATTATTTTCATTTTCAGCTTTTAACTTTCAGTTTGTTAGTTTTTCTATGAAAGTAATGGAAATTACAACAATGACAACAACAACAATAAACATATTTTCATTTCCCTTTTACATCATCATTATTGTCATCAACACTTTAAGCCAAACGAAGAAGAAGAAGAAAAATAGTGAATTTTTAAAAATTACAAAACAAAATGGAGATAAAGATGGAAAAAAGTTTTTTTTGAAATAAATAGACATCGACGCACCCTAGATAGACGCATTATAAAACCGAATGGAACTTTTGCAACAAAACAAACATTAAAACCGAAAAAATGAGGAAAAACAAAACCTGTAAACGAGCCAAATAGGTCAAGTCGATTTTTTCCTCTTTTTTATATTTTACGCTCAAAACAATACCCTTGACAAATGTTTCTTTCTTTCTTTATTCTTCTTTTCCTTCTCTTTATACCTTTTTAAATATTACTTTTTTTACCAACTTTTACCCGGTGCGCTTTGCAGCTTGATTCTGAAAACTGCATAAAATGCTTTGTGTATTTAAACATTTAAGAAAACTATATTCGGCTATGCCGAATCTTTAATACCCTCCAACACAACTGCGTGTGAAGTAAATACGTTATGTTTCGTACCTACACATTTACACATACACTCACAGACGTATACAATATGTATACAATGACATTTTTACGAAAGTTCATCGCTTGAATTTAAAGGTGGCTGAGATATCAGTCTATATTTTAATATAATGAACCGAGTTAGCTGCTTCAAATATGAAATTTCTCAGAACTTCTCTGACCAAAGTCCAGCGAGCTCTGTCATTTACTGCGGATGTAAGTGTGCCAAAAACAGTTAGATGGGCAGACAGGGGGACAGACAGATGAAATTAGCTAAATCTTCTTAACGTTACATACGAAATGGCAAAGTTTATATATCCTTTTCACCGCTTATGGTGGTGGAGGGTATAAAAAATAATGCATCTTAGATTTGCGCTTAAATTGTTAAACTCCCGCTGTAATAGTTTTACAGAAAATCGATAATAAATATTTACATTGTATGGAACCCACCTCTTTCCTTGATCCTATCCATCCTATATTTTGTTCAGTCAAACAGTTCCTTTAAAAAAATGGTTTGGTCCAAATTTTTAAGCTCTCGCTGCATCAGTTCTTTACAAATTCGATAATAAAAATTGGCTTTTCCCTGATCCTAACCCTCATAGATTTTGACCACTGAAGATATTTCCTAGCAGCATGATTACGACAAAATTTTAAGACTCTCGCTGCAACAGCTCATTAGATATTTGATAATCAACATTTGGTTTGTATGGAGGCTACCTCTCCCTCAGATCCTATTCGATCATGATTGTAAGTCTCTGACTGCAATAGTTCCTTAGATTTATAAACATTTATGTTTGCTTTACATGAAAGCTACCTCTTCCCCTGATCCCATCTGACCTAAATTTTCCTCAGTGAAGTTGATTTTTTAGTAGCTACAAAATGCTTATTCCTCTGCCCCCGAGCTTATATATTTTTTTAGTGATGGCGACTCTCGCTGTAATAGATTTTTAAATATTCATTATCCTATCAAAATTTTTTATAGTCTATTTTCCTCTCGGATACAAACTGATCATTCTGTGAAAATTTCAACAAAATTGGCGCGGCCATTTTTGAGTCCATATATAACATACATACACACATCCCATTTTATACATATAGATTTTCATGTATTATTCCTCTTGTACTTGCAACATTTTAGTTACATATTTTTCTCTTTTCTTCTACATTTTTAGTCATTACTTTATCCCATCTTCCTCCTTTTTTTGTTTTGATTAATGTTGGTGTTTTGTTATTTGTGTAAAAATTTTATTTACAGGGAATTGACTACGAAAACTTAAAAGATAAAGAGAAAAACATAAAAATGAGAAAAAAACTAAATTAAATGGAAAACTATTTTCGTAACTAAATGAAAATTCGCGAAAAGACGAAATTTGAATATTAAAGTATTTTAACCCGACACGTTTTTGCAAATAAACAAAAATTATGAAAAAAAAAGATCTGAAAAGGATGAAAATGAAAATTATCTCTAGAAAATAGTTTCATAAAGTTTCCTTTTTCTCAATTTTCTTTAAAAAAGTTTCGTTTTAATATATTTTGAAGAAGGAATAGAATTGACATAAAGAATGATAATTATTCGTTTAAGAGGAATTTTTTATTAAATTATAAAAAATTGTGATAATACACGTTTAAAACAATTTTTCTAATAAATTAAAAATTTTCATTTAAGAGAAAATTTTAAATTTTCATTAAAGAGAAAATTTGTTAAAAATTTCGTTTAAGAGAAAATTTTTGACAATTTTTCGTTCAAAGGAGAAATTTTTTTTCAAATTTTCGTTTAAGAGAAATTTTCTTTCAAATTTTCATTTAAGAGAAAATTTCTTTCAAATTTTCATTTAAGAGAAAATTTCTTTCAAATTTCCGTTTAAGAAAAATTTTTTACAAATTTTCATTTAAGAAAAATTTTTGACAAATTTTCATTTAAGAGAAAACTTCTTTCAAATTTTCATTTAAGAGAAAATTTCTTTAAAATTTTCATTTAAGAAAAATTTTTGACAAATTTTCATTAAAGAGAAAATTTTTTACAAATTTTCATTAAAGAGAAAATTTTTTACAAATTTTCATTAAAAAGAAAATTTTTTACAAATTTTCGTTTAAGAGAAAATTTCTTCCAAATTTTCATTTAAGAGAAAATTTCTTCCAAATTTTCATTTAAGAAAAATGTTGACAAATTTTCATTTAAGAGAAAATTTTTGGCAAATTTTCGTTTAAGAGAAAATTTTTGACAAATTTTCGTTTAAGAGAAAATTTTTGACAAATTTTCGTTTAAGAGAAAATTTTTGACAAATTTTCGTTTAAGAGAAAATTTTTGACAAATTTTCGTTTAAGAGAAAATTTTTGACAAATTTTCGTTTAAGAGAAAATTTCTTTTAAATTTTCATTTAAAAGAAATTTTGTTTAAGAGAATTTTTTTTAAATTTTCTGAAAATTTTTAATTTAAGAGAAACTTTGTTAAAATTTATGTTTAAAAAAGCTTTTCTATATATTTGACTTTAAAAAAATTTAAATTTAGAAATAAATTTATAATAAATTTTCATTTAATATAATATAAACATTTAATTTTCGCTTAAGAGAAAACTTCTGATAAGTTATCTTATAAAGAAAATTTTTTATAAATTTTCATTTAAGAGAAAATTTTTTTATTTTAGAGAAAATTTTTGATAACGTTTTGTATAAAAGATAATTTCTGAAAAAATTTCGTTTAAGAAAAAAATCTGACAAATTTGCTTTTAAGAGATATTTGCTGGCATATTTTCATTTAATTAAAAGTTTATGATAGATTTATGTTTTAAAAAATAAATAATAATTTTCGTTTAATGGAAAATTTTTGATAATTTTAGTTAAAGAAATATTTTTAATAAAATTTCGTTTAAGAGAAAATTTTTTATAATTTTTTAAATTTTCTCTTTCATAATTTCAAATTTCTTAAAAACTTCTTAAGAGAAAATATCAAGTGATATTTTTTTTCTTAAATTTCACTTTCTTGAAAAAAATCTTACAAAAATTTCTTTAGAAAAATTGTTTGCAAAAAATTCGTCAAAGAAAATTCAAATAAAAAATTCGCTAAAAAACAATATTGTTTTTTCAGTTTTTATAAGGAAAAAATTTGATTGAGAATTTTTTAAGAAAGTTTTCTTTAAAATTTTCCTAATAGTTTTTGATAAAAAATTTTAGAGGAAATAAAAAATTTTCTAAAGAGAAATTTCTTAAGAGAAAATTAATTAAAAAATTTCTTCAATAAAAAATTTGCAAAAGAATTATTTAAAAGAAAATTAAACTTAATTTTCATAATATAAAAATTTTCTTTTGAGAATAATAAATTTTCTTAAGAGAAATTTTTACTAAGACAATTTTTTTAAGAGAACATTATGTTAAAAAAAATTCACAGAGAATTTCGTCAGAAGTATTGGCGTAAAAATTAATTAGAGTACATTGTAAGTGGTCTTCAAATTCCAATTGAAATAATTACAGTTTAAGTTGAAAACAACTTTAATGATATTAAAAATGAATAATTTTCTCTGCAATAATTCTGAAATCTAAATGGTTTCCATGTCATGCAAAAAGGAGCAAAATGAAAAATTGTTTAAACTACAACAAATAGTGTTAATAATTTACCGAATCTAAACAAAGAGTCGAAACGAAATCTTCTTAAGCTTTTTCAAGCCCAAATGATTTGTGGTTACAGTTTAAGTTTTTTAGGTTTTAAATTCATCTCTTTCTCCCCGTATAATGAATTCAAAACTAATTGCCTTCTTTTCAAATTTTGTTTGTGTTTGTTATTCATCATTAAGTAGTCGACTCCTGAAACGAATAAGTGTGCGTATTTATATATGTCTGTGTGTGTGAAGCCTTTAATCGCTTGACAAATATTCTTTGTGTAAATTATTTGTTTTACTAAGAGAAACCAAACATTTAACCAAAAGCAAAAAGGAGAAAAATTTTATATTTGCAATCATAAACACTTGCAACACACATTTACATGCAAACAAATGTACATCTTGCAACATTATTATTATGGACTATATTTTGTTGGGATTTTTTTTGTTTCTGTTTAAGAAATATAATGTAATGCAACCTAAAACAACAGTTATAATGCAAAGTAGTTTATTTTATGCCAGAGCTTTCTATTCAATTTCTTTGCCACTACAATTATGGCAAATGCCATAATCATCATCCTTAACATCATTATTATTACCAGCACCATTGCATTTTTACTGCACTTATAGGCAAAATAAAAAATGATGATGATTATGATGTCATCTATATACAAACACACACAAACACAAACACACATAGAAAATATTAAGGAGCACTTAGTTTGCCACACAAATTGCATGTAGTTGGGAATTTCTTTTCCACCAGTTTTTGTTGCAAGTAGACGAGTCGTAAGTTTAAGTGGAATTATTAGGTGAAGAATTTAAAATTTACATGTGAGAGGGGAAGGGAGTCAGGTTGTTACTCTTATTGTTAGCAGGAGGGTAAATAACCTACAGGTTATTTTAGTGCTGAAATTAATTACACTCAAATAAAACGCTATTTTCTGCTTTTAAGGTAAAAAAGCTCTCGTAATACTGCGAAAAAGAGCAGATCTGTTTAAAAGACAAAATATACATTTAAAATGTATTTATTGGGCCAAAGTAAGACAAATCAGAGATCTCTTTTTACTTAACTTACTAAATTTTATTTTTAAGAAAAAAATTTTAAAAATTTTCTTAAGAGAAAAATGTTATTAAAATGTTCTTTATAGTCAATTTTTATAAAAATATTTTTTTAAGAGACAATTTTATCAAAATTTCTGAAGAGAAAATTTTTATCTAAATTTTCTGAAGAGAAAAGTTTTATCTAAATTTTCTGAAAAGAAAAATTTTATCAAAATTTCTTAAGAGAAAATTTTTGTCAAAATTTTCTTAAGAGAAAATTTTTGTCAAAATCTTCTTAAGAGAAAATTTTTGTCAAAATCTTCTTAAGAGAAAATTTTTGTCAAACTTCTTAAGAGAAAATTTTTGTCAAAATCTTCTTAAGAGAAAATTTTTGTCAAAATCTTCTTAAGAGAAAATTTTTGTCAAAATCTTCTTAAGAGAAAATTTTTGTCAAAATCTTCTTAAGAGAAATTTTTGTCAAAATCTTCTTAAGAGAAAATTTTGTCAAAATCTTCTTAAGAGAAAATTTTTGTCAAAATCTTCTTAAGAGAAAATTTTTGTCAAAATCTTCTTAAGAGAAAATTTTTGTCAAAATCTTCTTAAGAGAAATTTTTGTCAAAATCTTCTTAAGAGAAAATTTTTGTCAAAATCTTCTTAAGAGAAAATTTTGTCAAAATCTTCTTAAGAGAAAATTTTTGTCAAAATCTTCTTAAGAGAAAATTTTTGTCAAAATTTCTTAAGAGAAAATTTTTGTCAAAATTTTCTTAAGAGAAAATTTTTTGTCAAAATTTTCTTAAGAGAAAATTTTTGTCAAAATTTTCTTAAGAGAAAATTTTTGTCAAAATTTTCTTAAGAGAAAATTTTTGTCAAAATTTTCTTAAGAGAAAATTTTTGTCAAAATTTTCTTAAGAGAAAATTTTTTTGTCAAATTTTCTTAAGAGAAAATTTTTGTCAAAATTTTCTTAAGAGAAAATTTTTCAAATTTTCTTAAGAGAAAATTTTTTGTCAAAATTTTCTTAAGAGAAAATTTTTGTCAAATTTTCTTAAGAGAAAATTTTTGTCAAAATTTTTTAAGAGAAAATTTTTGTCAAAATTTTCTTAAGAGAAAATTTTTGTCAAAATTTTCTTAAGAGAAAATTTTTGTCAAAATTTCTTAAGAGAAAATTTTGTCAAAATTTTCTTAAGAGAAAATTTTGTCAAAATTTTCTTAAGAGAAAATTTTTGTCAAAATTTTCTTAGAGAAATTTTTGTCAAAATTTCTTAAGAGAAAATTTTTGTCAAAATTTTCTTAAGAGAAAATTTTTGTCAAAATTTTCTTAAGAGAAAATTTTTGTCAAAATTTTCTTAAGAGAAAATTTTTATCTAAATTTTCTTAAGAGAAAATTTTTATCTAAATTTTCTTAAGAAAAATTTTATCTAAATTTTCTTAAGAGAAAATTTTTATCTAAATTTCTTAAGAGAATAATAAAAAAATTCTAAAGGCAAACGTTTTTAAAATTCTTTTAGACAAATTTCTATCAAAATTTTCTTAAAAGAAATTTTTATACAAATGTTCTTAGGAGAAATTTTTATAAAAATTTTCTTAAGAGAAATTTTTATCAAATTTTTTTCTAAGAGAATTTTTATCAAAATTTTCTGAAAAGTAATTTTATTAAAATAAAATTTCCTAACGAAAAATTGTTTATAAAATTTTTGAGGAGAATTTTAAAACATGAAAACTCTTCAGAAATTTTCTTAAAAAAAGTTTTTTAAAATTTTCTTAAAAATTTATCAAAATCTCTTTGAGAAAATTTTTTTTAAATTTCCTTAAGAGACAAGTTTATAAATATTTTATTAAAAGAAAATTTCATAAAGCTTTTCTTAAGAGAAAATTTCATAAAACTCTTCTTAAGAGAAATTTTCATAAAACATATCAAAAGAGAAAATTTTATTAAAAATTATCTTAAAAATGTTAAAATGTTCCTAAGGAAATATTTTATTAATGTTTTATCAAAATTTCCTTAAGAGTTGACCAATATATTTCTTAGAAAATATTTTCCACAATCTTCCTAAGAGAAAACATACTCGAAAATCGATATATTATCTACCAAAGTTCTCAAATAATTAAAATTGTTTGCTGGGTTTTGTATATCTTTATTACCCTTATTTTGAAAAATCCCTGTAATGTGATGGAAACTCATTATTTTGTTATGACTTAGTGGAGAAGAAAAGAATGAGGTTCTTTTTACTCTTAATAGAATATAAAGCTCTCCACCTGATTGTTATAGTCTTTTGTGCAAAGTGTTACTATTTAAAAGTGTTTGAGTAAAAAAGTTTAAGATTTTGCTAACAAAGAGCCATTTGGTGTAAATAAGAATAGGAAACCCTACAGAATTATGGGAAGGATCAGGTCTAGTGCAGTTGAAATATCTCGTCTAGTAACAAAGGTTTAAAATTTCACAAAGAATTAAAAGCATTTAGGAAAGGAAATTTATATTAAATTCTACTATTTTCTTCAAAATTCCCATAGAGAACATCAATATAAATATATCTTATAGCACGTAATATAGATATAAGGAAAGTAAACATATACACCAACTTTCATGTATATATATACATTAATGTATGTGTGAGTAAACCTTATTTAAATGTGTACATAACATAAATGTATTTTCTGCTTTAAAAGAAAAGAAAGAAAAATAAGGAAATTCCAAGTATATTTTTTATTCACACATCTATGA
>PYHX02000158.1:23499204-23532738 GCA_004302925.2 Cochliomyia hominivorax
TACAAGTGTATAATACAGCAAATGAAACTGTTTATTAGTTTTTTGTGTTTGTGTTCTTCTGTATTTGTGCTGCCTTTTTTAAACACCAGTTTTTCCGCTATTTTAGTTTAGTTCAAGACACATCTGTAATTTAGTATTTCGCTATAAAAAAAGGCAACAACTATATAGAATTGTAGCAAAATTTATAACTGCAACTGTTGGGTTTATGCAACATTTTTGTTATTAAACCACGAGAAATATGTGTCACACGCTTATGTCCATTTCATCTCAACAAAAAGAAAATTTAGAGGGTTTTTTCTCACATGATGAAATTTTACAATTATTTTTATTAATTTAATATTAAAACTAAAATTGTTTTTATTTTCGAATAGAAATAAATTAATTTCGTATAAAAGCATTATTTGTTGTTTGTTTTTTGTAGGGTTTTTGCACTCTGGGGATGAAGAACTTATAAAAAAGAGCTTTTAACAAGTGTAGTTTGTTTTTCTGTTAAATTAAACTCTTTATGGGTTCATTTACCCCATGGGGTTACGGTAAAGAATCTAGAAATTTTATGTAAAAAAATTATATTTATTAGGGTTTCCCTTGAAGCGATTACATATTATAGATAATTAAATTTTCTAATTAAGAGGAATATTTTTTTTAGAACCATTTCATGAGAAATGAATTATATGTTGAATTTTTTTAGATCAATATTTTCCACCCAAAGGTACTTCCTTAAAACAACTTTAATTAGTACCAACATGTGTGAGTATAATGTTTAAGAGGTTTATAAACTAACACTCCTTAAAAGCTGTTTAAGGAAGCGTATAAATATTAAACAATTTGTTTAATTGTTTGAGTTTAATTTTATAAACCATAGAAAGATGTTTAAGCGTGTTGGTAATTTGAAAAAGAGGGGAAATATAAAGAACTTAATAAAAATTATATCTTTAAGAAGGAAAAAGAGAAAAATTTTAAAACCTTAAATTTCTTGTTCAGTTCTAGTCCATTTCTAGCTCAGTTCTAGTTCAATTCTTAGTTCAGTTGTAGTTCAGTTTTTAGTTCAGTTCTAGTCCAGTTTTAGTCCAGTTCTAGTTCAGTTCTTAGTTCAGTTCTAGTTCAATTTTAGTTCAGTTCTGGTTCAGTTCTTAGTTCAGTTGTAGTTCTGTTTTAGTTCAGTTCTAGTTCAGTTCTTAGTCCAGTTCTAGTTCAGTTCTTAGTTCAGTTCTAGTTCAGTTCTAGTTCAGTTCTAGTTCAGTTCTTAGTTCAGTTCTTAGTTCAGTTCTAGTTCAGTTCTTAGTTCAGTTCTTAGTTCAGTTCTTAGTTCAGTTCTTAGTTCAGTTCTTAGTTCAGTTCTATTCAGTTCTAGTTCAGTTCAGGTTCTGTTTAGTTCAGTTCTCGATCACTTTTAGTTCAGCTTCTTAGTTCAGTTGTAGTTCAGTTTTAGTTCAGTTCTAGTTTAGTTCTAGTTAAGTTCTTAGTTCAGTTCTAATTTCAGTCCTAGTTTAGTTCTAGTTCAGTTCTAGTTCAGTTCTTAGTTCAGTTCTAGTTCAGTTCTATATCAGTTCTAGTTTAGTTCTAGTTCAGTTCTTAGTTCAGTTCTAGTTCAGTTCTAGTTCAGTTCTAAGTTCCGTTCTAGTTCAGTTCTAGTTCAGTTCAGGTTCTGTTCTAGATCAGTTCTAGATCACTTTTAGTTCAGTTTCTTAGTTCAGTTCTAGTTCAGTTCCATTCAATTCTAGATTAGTTCTAGTTCAGTTCTAGTTCTGTTCTCATTCAGTTTAAGTTCTTGTTCAGTTAACAATACAGTTCTTCAGTTATTAGTTCTAGTTCAGTTCTTGTTCAGTTTCTAGTTCAATTCCGAATTCAGTTCCAAATTAGTTAAATTTTTATTCAGAGACTGACGTCTCACATATTAATTTCTTCATTATTCAATTTTGATTTAAAAAATATTTCTTTTTTGTCTTTTAATTTCAGATCTCCATCTCTAAAATATATAACTTTAATTAGGGTTCAACACTATTTAGGTAATCAATTAAGAAATTAATTAAATCAATTTTAATAAATTTTTAATTTCCATAAATAAAATAATTTAATTAAAAATAAATTACAACGAAATTTAGTTTTTTGCTTAATTCTAAAAAGTAACGAAATTTTTAATGCTTTTAAAAATTGGGATGAATCCCAATCAAATACAAGAAACATCCCTAACAGATTTGGATGGATTAAATTCAGCTGCTCCAGGTGATTTTTCATTTATACGTCTACAAGCACAGGTAAGTTTACAATATTTTACATTTTTTAAAATTTATTTTATTAAAAAAAAAAAAAACGTTCTAAAATCTCATAAAATATTTTAATTAAATTAACTAAATAAAATGTAAATTCTGTGCGCTAATTTTGAGGTTCAAAATAAATTTCGAATTTGAGAGAAAAAATTAAATTAAAGTTAAAATAAAATTTATAACCTAAAAAGTAAAAATGCTATATTGAGCTATGCCGAATCTTCAATACCCTACACCACAAATGAGTGCGAAGTTAATAAGTTAGACGTCGTACATACACGCTTACACATACACTCACAGACGTATATACGATACAAAATTTTTTCTTTGAGGTTGGTTTGATCTTAGAGGTTGCCTCCGATATCGTCTGTAACTTTAAATATACTGAACCGATTACGCTGATTTAAAAAGAAAACTTCTCAGGACCATAGGAAATACACTGAGTAAATTTCATTGATCTCTGTCAATTATTGTGGATGTGAGCGTGCTAAGAGCAGACAGATTGAAGGACATAGTTAAATCGATTCAGATTTTGATTTGATGCAAGGATATATATACATTATGGGATCTAAGATGATTCCTTTTTAGCCTTACGGAATGACAAAATCTAAATACTCTTTTCACTCATTGTGGTGGTGAAGGGTAAAAAAAACTACACGTGCTTTTCGAAAAAAACACGTTCTCTTTAAATGTATGTAAAACCTTTTAAACTCTCTTTTATAAATTATTTAAATTTAAATTAATTAACACAGATTATTGTTTTATAACTAAAAAAGTATATAAAATAAACTATTTAAATCCAAACAGCTAAAATGAGTTTGAGATTAATGCAAATTTAATAGAAAATTATCTTTTTTTAACGCCTGAATGAGTTTAAAAAGTGTTTTTTTGAAGAGAATGAGAGAGCAAGAGAGAGAGAGAGATTGAGTATAACAAGAATTGAAACTAATTCGATAATTTTCAGTACAATGAATTTTGGTTTTTATTAATATTCCAAAAGAGACACAAATACTGAAAACAGCATTAATTAAATATTATGAAAATTATTAAAAATTAAAGATGAAATGCTAAATAGTTAAATATTTTAAAGATGATAAGTTATATTTGATCTGAGACTTAGTGACTTTGTTTATTTGAAATCAGTTTAATTTCAATTAAATTTGCTCTAAGACAAATGTTTAAATCTGCATTTTATATTTATGTTCAAATATAAAGTTTTTAATTTTATATTTCAAAAAACACAATATTTTACAAAAAAAACTTATTCTTTAATAATGGCATATTTTGCTATAATAGCATAATTTTCAGAGTTATCTACGTTTATGGAACATTATAAATTAACACATTCTGCAAACATTCTAATTCAAAATCATAAATTTTTTAATATTCAGTTTTGTTTTAAATGTCATAAACCGAAATTCATGTTTATAATTGTTCAATAAACAACTTAATTTATTTATTTTTTTGGCATAATTTCGATTACATCCTGTTCATTAATTAAAGTTATCAAAGTTATAAAAATAAAATAACTTAAATTTAGGTTGAAATCAATAAAAATAAGGAACTTAAAATAGGACTGAAACAGCAAGTGTACTAGAATATAAAATTAGAATTGAACTGACTGAATTAAATTGAAATAGGAACCTAATTCAGCTCATATTAAACTAAGAACTGAAGGAGAAACTTAATTGATAACTGAACGATGTATTAAATTAGGAACTGAAAAATGAAATAAACTAGAAACTGAACTAGGAATTGAACCAGAGACTGAACTAGGAACTGACCTGTAAACTAAACTAGGAACTTAACTCAGAAATAACCTGGAAACTAAATTAAAAATTAGGAACTAGAAAACGTATTAGGAAATGTAGAGGCAAATTCACTAATAGTAGAACTTAGAACTGAAGTAACAACCGAAAGAACTAAATGTGAAATTGAACTAGAAACTGAACTATAAAAAAACAAACCCGGAATAGAATTAGAATTCAGGTGGAAAGTGAACTGAGAACTTAACTAGGAATTAAACTTGAAGTGAACTGGAACTAAACTAGAACTGAACAAGAAATGAAAAAGAATTGAACTAGAACTGAGCTTGAACTGAACTTGAACTGAACAAAAATTGAACTAGAACTGAGCTTGAACGGAACTTGAACTGAACAAAAATTGAACTAGAACTGAGCTTGAACTGAACTTGAAGTGAACTAGAACTGAACAAGAAATGAACGAGAACTGAACTAGAACTAAGCTTGAACTGAACTTGAACTGAAATAGAACTGAACAAAATTGAACTGGAACTGAGCTTGAACTGAACTTGAACTAAGCTTGAACTGAACTTGAACTGAACTTGAACTGAACTAGAACTGAACAAGAATTGAACTAGAACTAAGCTTGAACTGAACTTGAACTGAACTAGAACTGAACAAGAATTGAACTAGAACTAAACAAGATTTGAACAAGAACTGAACTGGAGCTGATTTAGGACTAAACTAGAATTGTACTAGAAAAGAATTAGAACTGAATTTGAACAGAAAGAGAAAGTTCCTTCCTTGTACTCTCCACCAAAAAAAAAAAAAAAGAAAGTGATTAGGTTGTATTATTTTTGTCACTCCATACGTAACGTATGTATTCCATATGTATGTATAAATTTTCTTGCATCTAATCGAATTCTGTCCATCTGTCTTTTACAAATATTCCAACTCCTAGAAGTTATAGGTCGATATCCGAAATAAACTCACAATTCCGAAGACGTACATTTGTACTTTTTTAACAGCAAAAAGTAAGTTGATTTAACAAGTATTTAACCATGACATGCGACGGTATTTACTTCATTTCTGTTCAAAAAACATGATAAGCAGATCAATGGAAAGAATATTATTGCCTGAAATAATATATATAACTTCTTGATAAATCTGGTGAATATCGGTCCATGTGTTGCTATAACTTAATATATGATCTAATTTTACAATTATCGGGGAAAATCGGTTATAACTGCTCCGAGATAGGGTTAATGGCTTAAATAAGTTCTTAAATACGGACCAATTTCATGTCAAACAGCTCAATTTATAATGCTATAATTTTACCCTCTTCTGTATCCCCATTAAAAACCGAACTTAAATAATAAACAAATGATTTATAAACATTATTTTAGTGATTTTTTATTATTTTGAATATTAAATGAAACTCGTTATTTACATAAAATTTTGGTTATTGTTTCTCCACAATATTCTCTATTAAAGTTGTTTTCGGAAAAGAGCTAAATAAATAACATAAAATAAAAATAAAATATATATAAAATTTCATTTAATCAACAACAAATATTAAATTTGCTAAATCAAATATTATTTGTTATTAACTAACGAACATTTTAAAATTTATTTATTAGATTCTTATTATTGTTTAGTTATAATTTTAAATTAGTATTTAAAATTAATTCAAGTAGGTTTTAAGTTAGAAACGTTGTTTAATTATATAGTTTTTTTTGCTCAAAATCTGGTCAAATCAAAATAATAGTTAAAACAAGTAATTTAATGATGATGATGATGATAATGAAGTTGTTAATGATGATGATAATAAAGAATTGTTTTTTTTTTTGCATGAATTAATTAAATAAATTAAAAATTAAATAATTTTTTTAAATATTTGCTAATGATATCATATTGTTGATATTTTTGAGAATTTATTTAAACATTTTTAAAAGAAATTATTGAATTAAAAACTGGTATTTTTATAATAATTTTCAAATATTTTTAATTTATTAAACAATAATTTTGATTATTTTAAATAGTTTTAAATTTTTAAATATTAGAAGTGATTTTGGAGTTTTTTTTTTGTAAAAGTCGAATTTTTTTTGTTAAAAAAAATAATTTTTGGTAAAAATTTTAAAATTTAATTAAATTTTACAGTTCAGTTCTAGTTCAGTTCTAGTTAAATTATAATTCAGTTCTAAGACAATTCTAGTTCAGTTCGAGCTCAGTTTCAGTTCATTTCCAGTTCAGTTCCAGTTCAGTTCCAGTTCAGTTCTAGTTCAGTTTGTGTTCAATTCTCGTTCAATTCTAGTTCAGTTCTAGTTCAGTTTGTGTTTAATTCTCGTTCAATTCTACTTCATTTCCAGTTCAGTTTTAGTTCTAATTCGTTTCTAGTCCAGTTTAAGATCAATTCTAGTTCAGTTCCACTTCCAGCTCAGTTTATTCAAATTTCAGTTCTTTGTTCAAAACCTCGATCAGTTATTAATTAAGTTACTAGTTCAGCTCTAGTTCAGTTTTGGTTCAAGTTCAATTCTAGTTCAGTTCCACTTCAGTTCTATTTCAGTTCCTGTTCATTTCTAGTTCAGTTCAAAGTCAATTCTAGTTCATTTCCAATTCAATTCCTGTTTAGTTTTAGTTTAGTTCTTGTTCACTTCTTCTTTATTTCTAGTTCAGTTCTTGTTCATTTTTAGTTCAGTTCTAGTTCAGTTCCAGATCAGTTCTAGTCAGTTCAGTTCCGTTCCAGTTCAGTTCAGTTCTAGTACAAAATATTTCTTTTTAATTTTTTTTAAATTCATTTTATTTTAAAAATATCAAATTATATTTTAAATTCTAATTAAAGTGTGAAATTTATTATGTTTTTAATTCTTTATAAATCATTTTAAATCTCTTTATTCTATAAATGAAACCACAAATTAATTTTAATTCTAATTAATTTTTTTTTCTATACTTTTGCTGTTTGTTAAAATAAATATCTATAATTTTGACCCTGACTTGTTAACAACTTTGTTTTTTTTTGTTTTTGTTAATAAAAAAATTGAACAACAACAATAAATTTAAATATTATTAAAGAACCAAAGCTGGACCACCCACAAAAAAGTAATGAATTTTTATTAATTAAATTTATTAAATAAACAATGAATAAAAAGAGTTTTTTTTGATAAAACAGTGGGACTGAATCAAAAAATATGATGGTAAAAAATTATTCTAATTTGTATTAACAAAAATATGCAAATGCACAGTGGTACTATAACAAATTTGTTAATATCTACACAAAAGTGGACAGTAACTTTAGATGGAACATATTAATATACATATTTGATTCTATTTATTGATTTGTTGATCACTTTCCGAAATTAACTTATTTATCATTTTATATGACTTAATAATGTATCAGATTCGAATTTTCGAGATGAGATACATTAGGCGCTAAAAAAGTACTATGTCATAGCTTTTATCCTTTTCCTCCCTAGAAGGACCGAATTACGGAAATACAAAAAATCTATAAGTTTAAATTTTAAAACGATGAGTTTTAAAATTTAAACTATTTCTGATTATAGTGTTACCCATAACATTACCCATCTTGTCACAGTTGGTCTATTTGGGGTAGAGAGACCCACAGTTTCTAACTTCAGCTCTTTTAGGTATTTGCCATTTAGTAATTATTTGGACGAATTGCTCAGAATATATGGGAAAATATTTATCGGTCCAAATTATAGAAAAGCATCGATCCAAACATTATATATTTCGATCTCAGTAATTTTATTAGGGTTGATTCTCGGACTAATAGTTAATTTTTAAAGAAACAAACAAAAAATGCATTAATTAGTATCATAAGTAGATTTGACCCATATTAAGAGTGCAATTGTGTAAGACCTTACCCTGCACTATAACGACTGGCATGAAAAACTGGACCCGAGTTGAATTTGTTTTTATTGCTCTTGTTCGTAAAAATTCTTATATTTTTACGTCGCCGTATTTTTGGAATTTGGGGTTTATGATGCTCACAAAATTGAATACTTTGTTATCAAAATTATAATTTAAGATTTATGCACTTTAAAGTGATTTTCAGAAGTTTGTTCGTATGAGAGCCATTTATGGACCGATGTTTTTTGAAATTTCGCATCTAAATTTGGACTAAAACAAAATGTGTTTGTGTGCGTTTTAGAAGATTAAAACCACATACCAAAATATTAGATCGATCATTATCTTTTTAAAAGGTTTCGTTTTTGACTGAAAAAAATCATTTGTAATTACATGGACTCATAGCAAGCAAGCCGTCGAGATGGTCGGAAAGATATTGTTTAATCGTCTCTAAAATTGATTCTGAGTAGATCGGTATACTCTGCACAAGTAATACCCCAACGACTTATGGTGGTGTAGGGATTAAAAACCAAATTAAACGAGGGTCATTTCCTAATTTTTGTAACTAACATTAATACTTAGGTGAATAACACTTACACTTCGTCTCACTGTAACCCGATCTAAATGCGAGCACAACGAAATTCTACTTAAAATCTCCATATTTTGTGTAAATGAGCAAAAAAGAGTTTAAAATGAGATTCATAATTAAAACCGAAAACAACTCATATTATTTAATTGCAAATTTCTCGGAATTAGAAAAAAAAAGCGCAGAAAAAAAGGTTGAAACTAAAAGTGATGAGATCCAGTGAAATCCAAATTAAACCAACAACAAATACCAACAGTCAGACGCACATTTTTTTTAACACTTTTTCATATACAAATTGCTAAAACAATTGATGAAGCAGCAGCAGCAACAACAACAGCAATAATTTAAATTATTAACAAAACCAACAACACGTAGAATAAAACCACTTTTAAGGCAGCAGCAACAGGGATTGAAATTACGGCTGCAGCTAACAACAATGGATTTTTATACAGAAACTAGTGTGTGAGAACACACAGTGGGCTGAAAACAAGAAAATGTGGTTGCTATTTTCTAAGGTTTAAGAAGAAAAATTGATGTTAAAAATGTATAAAATTTATTTATTTTTTTTTTAATTCTCAAAATTTCTTGCTCTCGATGTCAAAGTTGTCCCACTGTTAATCATGCAAAAACTTCTTCCATTTTAATGTTTTACAACTAAAATGTGGCTAAAATTTATTAAAATAAAAAAATCCCAATAAATGTTCACTTCTCATATTAACAATTATTCTCCTTTTCTGTTTTTGTTGTTGCCTTTTATTGGCAACTTAATATTGTTGTTGTCTGGTTGATCCGGTTAGCGGTTTGGTTTGGTACGGTTGGTTGGTCGTTCAGTTGATTGTTTGGTTAGTTACTTTTCTGATTTGTTACTGTTGTTGTCATGTTTTATAATGTTGGTTGCAGTAACAAAACTAACAATTTTCCTTTTTTTCTTTTTTGCTGTTGATGCTGCCTTTGACGATGATGATGATGATGATGATTTTGTTGTCTGGCGTTGATGCGTCGACAAAGAATATTGTCGGCTTTTATTGTATTTTTATTTTATATAGAAAATATGTTGTTGTTGGTGGTACCATGCTAAAGTATTTAAGTGAATCATGGTGTTTCAATATATTTTAGCTACTTTAGTCCCCGTGTTTAGTGTTAAAATTGTTGGTGGTTCTCACAGGATTGTAACAGAAATTAATAATTGAAATGTCTTCATAAAATTGAAAGATGATGGAAATAATATTTAGTTCCTAAATTTGGGATCAGTAAATTTAATATAAAAAAATCGCATTACTGACTCTCATGACATAACCAATTTCTTGGAACACCTCAATGCTTTCCTTTAGGAATTACAGTTTTTTTATTCCTTGAGATCCAGCATTTATCCGCTTATAGACATTTTTATCAATTATTTTGATCAAACTATGATTTGACTTTCTCAAAGGCTTTCAACGAGATCAACTTCACAGTTAAATTTTCGAAATAGTCAAAAATATGTCTTTATCAATTCGATTATTTGCTACACACTAAGACAACTGAACGTGTACGTTCGCCTTTCCCGCTAACTGTGTACGTGAACGCTCCCAAGTGAACTGCTATCAATATTAATGATATTCCCTTGTGATTAAGTATATATAAACACAATGTCCCAAAGACGTAGCCAATTGATATTGGTTCTGGTTGACTGCAAAACATTAATTTAGTCGATTTTTTGATGTCCATCAAGAGAGCTCTTGAGATGTTCAAAAGGAAAGATGTCCTGGCCCCATCCAATCTGAGCCATTTCATTCTGGTAATCTGGTAAACACAACGATTCATTATTCCATCATTGTAGCGCTTAGGCATTCCATCATTGTAGCGCTTAGGCATAGAGACGATCAGTGTCCTCATCTGTGAGTTTAGCTCCTGATTACGTCTGGATATTAGCCACAAGGTTGCCCTGGTTTATCTCATGTCTATGCACGCAGACCAATGTTCGCAATGTTCGATTGCTCTGCCATCCTACCTAATGATATGAGGCATTCCCGGGCAAGATTTTATGTCGTGGAGATATCCATAAGGGAATGAATTTCGGTCTTGTTGTCAGTAAAAATTATGATATCTCGACCGTATATCCTATAAGTTGATCGCTCTTAAAATTGCAGCAATCTCAGCCTACAGAATATTGCACTCAGCCGGAAGATTAAAAGACACAGGACGGGAAATTCTTCAATGGGAGAGAGGCCCCAAGTTCAAAAGATACTTGCATGACATCTCTAGGACTTTCTAGGACTGCTACAGGTATAGACTATCGTTGTCATAGCATAGGATATCCAAGCTTCCGGGGTTATCAATATTATAATTAGGTTCAATATAAAAGATTATATAGACCGATATGTGAGATTATTTAAGTTTTATGTTTGATTTGTAGTTGGATTAAGGCGGAATTAGAAAAAAACTAAAACCGCTGAAATTCTTTCCCAAAAGCGCTCAATTGGCAACACTGATCATCAGCATATGTGATAACAAAAAAACCTTGAATACCCCAGTTCTATGAATACAACGAAAAAGTTGTAAAAACAACAAAAAAAAGTAGTAGTAAAAGAAACTATTAAAATTCCTTTTCATGAAAATATTTCACATAAAATAGTTTCCCTCTCTCTTTCCCTCTCTCAATGCAATAAAGTTTATTGGCAAAACAAAACAGCAATGAAAAGAAGCAGAAAAAAAGAAAGAAAACGAAACTGCCATGAAAAATGAATCAAAAGAAAAACTCTTAAACAAGAAACAAGAACTTTAAAAAAAAAACTTTGTTAAGAAATCGAGAGAGAAAGAGGAGAGAGAGAAAAAAGAAGAATCCTTCTTGTTTTTCTATAAAACGAACTATTTTTTTAATGCAGTAAAAAATACAGCAACAACAACTCTTATGACCCAATTTATTTATATTTCTTTTTCTGTTTTTTTTTCTATATAAAAAATGAATAAAATATTGAAAGAGAGAAAAAATAGCGAACTAAATGAATTTATATCCTGATTGTAGAGTTTTTTTTCCCTTTTAACTACTTTTTCTCATAACATGCTGGTGTTGTGTCCTTTATTTTAGTTTTTCCTTATTTTATAGCAACAATTGCAAGTTGCAAACAACATATTGTTATTGTTTAATAATTATTTCCATGAAAAATAACCATAAAACACAAAGAGGGAAAGGGGAAGAAGAGAGAAAGAGAGAGAGAGAAAGCTTCATAATTCATTAGTTGTGACAATAAATGCAAATAATTTGAGACAAAGTCTATTAAAAATTATGGCAAAATTTAAAAAAATGGGAAAAAATTGTAGGAGATGTCAAATTGATGTCAAAAAGCCACTTTCCCATTGCTGCTGCACAGTGTGTCTATATCGACTTTTTTGGGCAATTAAATCGGTAATTTTTGAAAAGATATTTTCAGGAAATTTCACAAGGTCAAAAGTGAGACGTTTGAGAAGTTTAAAGCCTTTATGGTCCTCCAAATTTGGTCGTCTCGGGTATATTGATTTTTTATTAATTCGCCAACAATTTCTTTTCAGAAATATTCAAGTCAAAATAAATTGTTAATCCAATTTTATATCTGATTTTGTAGTGCTGTTAAGTTTGAGGGCCACAGTGTGTTTAAATCGATATATTTAAATAATTCTACAACTTTTGAACAGATAGATTTATATAATTATATCTTCGATTCGACTCGGAGGTATACAAGAGCAAATGCAATCAAGGACGTAGTCGATGAACCCGCAAACTTGAAAACCTCAGGAATTTAATTTTTAATTCGCCCAAAATTTATCAATGAATTGAGACGAAAGAAATTTTTTAGTCCATACAAATTTATCTCTTATAGTTTCAGAGATATTAAAGTCAATAAATACTTAACCCATTTTTACCCTTATTTTTTAAACTCTTTGAGTGAGCGTTCAATATAAGGACGTAAACGTTTTTCATTACAACTTTTATGAAAAGAGGAACTTTTTAGGACCTTAAAGTATTCCAGATTCCTAAGAAATATTGTTTTGCAAGCAATACGTTAAAACAGGTTCTATAAATATCGTCATGGTATTTGTACGTCAGGGAATGTCTACAAAAACCTGCTTCCATTCATAAGACTTTATAATGTGTCAATTTATTTTTAGACCGACTTGGCATTCTGCCATTATGGTAAACAAGCCTTGAGTGTTACAAGAACAATAGTGAGGTATTTACCTCAAGAGCGGCAAATCCTCTAAACTGTCCGGACTAAGTGATGAACTATCTGTTCGAGCATAATGACAGGAAGCTACCACCACTTTTAAGTAAACTTGGATCACTTTCTGAGTCGATTTAACGATATCGGTCCTTTGTCTGCCTGGCCGGCTGGCTGTCCATGTAAACCTTGGGAAGAAAATTGGGAATTTTAACGGATGTAAAAGCTACATTCAGAGGCAAAAATCAGCATATGGTATACACGGAGTTTGTCTGGCAATCCAGGTGTTCGTGTAAAAGTTGTAAAGTTAATAAAATTCGAGAAAACCAAAAGATTTTTATAAAAATATGCACAAATTAAATTCAGGTGCAAAAATCATTGTAACTCCTAATCAAGATTCATTACCTGGTTTATTCTAAATCTTTAAAAAAAAGATTCGTGCATTTATAGGAATATGCACCACTGATTCTCTTAAAGTTCAAAGAAATATTTACAAAAACAAAGTTGTTTTCGGAACACTGTCTGCTCTTGTGGTTATTTTAAATGCAACGAACAATCTTCTTTCAATTTATTGTTAACAAAAGCGTTAACAATTTTAACGCTTTTGTCAGCTAAAATTCTTTTGTATTCCTTCTTTAACTATTTTTCTATAAATTTTCCTCCTTTTTGCGCTATTCACCAAATACTCGTGCACAATTCATTTTTTTTGTTCGAAATTGTTAGATAAAATTGTACTTCAGATTTTATCTTCTTTCTATCATTTGTGATGACGTTCAAATTTTGCTAATGATGATTTTGATGAAAATTGTGATGATGAAATGAATTTTTTGTTTGTCAAGGAAAAAAAGAATCATTTTAGATTTTTGATTTATAAAATAAAATTTTGTTATTTTTTATTATTGATAATTTAATGGTTCTTGTGATTTGTTATGGATTTCATTTCGTGATTTCACCTTGACCGTCAATTTGCATTAAAAGTGTTTTAAATTATTTATTTTGAAATATCGAAAAAGGTGAAATCAATTTAGTGAAAGAAATTGTTATCTATTTATTAGAGTAAAATAATAATGACAAATAAAGTCTATTAAGAGTGTAATAGACAGACAAGATATACTTTAGGAAACCCCTACACTATATCTCTCCAGTAAACTTTAAAAAAAAGATCCCTGCAAAATTTAATTCTATGAGAACTATGGAATATTATGGATCCTCATAAAATTTTGCGAAGTTTCAATAGAAGAAATGTTATCACAATACTAACAGACTTTTCGGATTTAAACTCTTTAAAGAGATTTTTGGTAGTGAATTTTGATTAGGAGTTACGATTATTTTTGCACCTGAATTTAATTGGTCCATAATTTAATTAAAATCTTTTGGTTTTCTCGAATTTTATGAACTTCACAATATTTACACGGACACTTGGATTGTCAGACAAACGGGCTGACTGTCATGTTTAAGCCCGCTCTGTCATGTTTAAATCCGTTCTAAGTCGATTGGTATACTTCTCAAGATTAATACCAAAACGACATAGTGTGGGGTACAAATATTGTTTAATATTGTCCACTATTGATCAATTTTTGTTTCCTTGTCCTGAAATAAAGTATATTTCAGCAAGGTTTTCTATATTTGTAAGCCATAAGACAGATTGCTCTCATATGTTGTCGAATATTCCGGACATTTTTCGATTATTCCTCTCTTCAGCGTATCTCAAATAACCTCATTACAAAGATCGTAGTTCAAGAACTTTTCTGGACCTCACATTAGACGATTTTGTTTGTCGTCGGTGCATTTTGATATCCTGTTTTTTTGGCTTTATATCTCTTATTCTAAATTCTCTATGTGATCCCTTTTTATACCATTGATAGAACTTGATACTTCATCAGAAAACGTCACTTAATGTCTATAAAAATAGGAAGTGAGTATGTATGTATGCATGTATGTATATATGTATGTATGTATGCATGTATGTATGTATGTATGTATGTATGTATGTATGTATGTATGTATGTATGTATGTATGTATGCATGTATGTCTCAAGCGGCTGGGCCAAATTTGAGTAACATATACATATACAAAAAAGAACTTTAACAGTCAGAGTTCTTAAGGAACTGTTTTACTGTAGAAAATGTAGGACGGCAAAGACCTGGGGGAGAAGTATCGTCCATACAAAGCAAATATTGATTATCGAACATCATTTAACTATAACTACGAGTGTTCTCAAATTGGGTCCCATCAACTTTCTCACGGATCTGTTTTACTGGATAAAATGTGGGACAGGTAAGACCAGGGGAGAGATATCGCTCATTTTTTTGCAAGCAATACGTTAAAACAGGTTCTATAAATATCGTCATGGTATTTGTACGTCAGGGAATGTCTACAAAAACCTGCTTCCATTCATAAGACTTTATAATGTGTCAATTTATTTTTAGACCGACTTGGCATTCTGCCATTATGGTAAACAAGCCTTGAGTGTTACAAGAACAATAGTGAGGTATTTACCTCAAGAGCGGCAAATCCTCTAAACTGTCCGGACTAAGTGATGAACTATCTGTTCGAGCATAATGACAGGAAGCTACCACCACTTTTAAGTAAACTTGGATCACTTTCTGAGTCGATTTAACGATATCGGTCCTTTGTCTGCCTGGCCGGCTGGCTGTCCATGTAAACCTTGGGAAGAAAATTGGGAATTTTAACGGATGTAAAAGCTACATTCAGAGGCAAAAATCAGCATATGGTATACACGGAGTTTGTCTGGCAATCCAGGTGTTCGTGTAAAAGTTGTAAAGTTAATAAAATTCGAGAAAACCAAAAGATTTTTATAAAAATATGCACAAATTAAATTCAGGTGCAAAAATCATTGTAACTCCTAATCAAGATTCATTACCTGGTTTATTCTAAATCTTTAAAAAAAAGATTCGTGCATTTATAGGAATATGCACCACTGATTCTCTTAAAGTTCAAAGAAATATTTACAAAAACAAAGTTGTTTTCGGAACACTGTCTGCTCTTGTGGTTATTTTAAATGCAACGAACAATCTTCTTTCAATTTATTGTTAACAAAAGCGTTAACAATTTTAACGCTTTTGTCAGCTAAAATTCTTTTGTATTCCTTCTTTAACTATTTTTCTATAAATTTTCCTCCTTTTTGCGCTATTCACCAAATACTCGTGCACAATTCATTTTTTTTGTTCGAAATTGTTAGATAAAATTGTACTTCAGATTTTATCTTCTTTCTATCATTTGTGATGACGTTCAAATTTTGCTAATGATGATTTTGATGAAAATTGTGATGATGAAATGAATTTTTTGTTTGTCAAGGAAAAAAAGAATCATTTTAGATTTTTGATTTATAAAATAAAATTTTGTTATTTTTATTATTGATAATTTAATGGTTCTTGTGATTTGTTATGGATTTCATTTCGTGATTTCACCTTGACCGTCAATTTGCATTAAAAGTGTTTTAAATTATTTATTTTGAAATATCGAAAAAGGTGAAATCAATTTAGTGAAAGAAATTGTTATCTATTTATTAGAGTAAAATAATAATGACAAATAAAGTCTATTAAGAGTGTAATAGACAGACAAGATATACTTTAGGAAACCCCTACACTATATCTCTCCAGTAAACTTTAAAAAAAAGATCCCTGCAAAATTTAATTCTATGAGAACTATGGAATATTATGGATCCTCATAAAATTTTGCGAAGTTTCAATAGAAGAAATGTTATCACAATACTAACAGACTTTTCGGATTTAAACTCTTTAAAGAGATTTTTGGTAGTGAATTTTGATTAGGAGTTACGATTATTTTTGCACCTGAATTTAATTGGTCCATAATTTAATTAAAATCTTTTGGTTTTCTCGAATTTTATGAACTTCACAATATTTACACGGACACTTGGATTGTCAGACAAACGGGCTGACTGTCATGTTTAAGCCCGCTCTGTCATGTTTAAATCCGTTCTAAGTCGATTGGTATACTTCTCAAGATTAATACCAAAACGACATAGTGTGGGGTACAAATATTGTTTAATATTGTCCACTATTGATCAATTTTTGTTTCCTTGTCCTGAAATAAAGTATATTTCAGCAAGGTTTTCTATATTTGTAAGCCATAAGACAGATTGCTCTCATATGTTGTCGAATATTCCGGACATTTTTCGATTATTCCTCTCTTCAGCGTATCTCAAATAACCTCATTACAAAGATCGTAGTTCAAGAACTTTTCTGGACCTCACATTAGACGATTTTGTTTGTCGTCGGTGCATTTTGATATCCTGTTTTTTTGGCTTTATATCTCTTATTCTAAATTCTCTATGTGATCCCTTTTTATACCATTGATAGAACTTGATACTTCATCAGAAAACGTCACTTAATGTCTATAAAAATAGGAAGTGAGTATGTATGTATGCATGTATGTATATATGTATGTATGTATGCATGTATGTATGTATGTATGTATGTATGTATGTATGTATGTATGTATGTATGTATGTATGTATGTATGCATGTATGTCTCAAGCGGCTGGGCCAAATTTGAGTAACATATACATATACAAAAAAGAACTTTAACAGTCAGAGTTCTTAAGGAACTGTTTTACTGTAGAAAATGTAGGACGGCAAAGACCTGGGGGAGAAGTATCGTCCATACAAAGCAAATATTGATTATCGAACATCATTTAACTATAACTACGAGTGTTCTCAAATTGGGTCCCATCAACTTTCTCACGGATCTGTTTTACTGGATAAAATGTGGGACAGGTAAGACCAGGGGAGAGATATCGCTCATACAAAGCAACATTTTTGTTGGCAAAACAAAGTTTGTCGGGTCTGCTAGTATAATGTAAAATTTAAAAAGGATCTTGTGTATATACGTTTTCACAAAATCTCATATCATGCGAAGCAGTTTTGCTGTTATATTAAGGATCCATCGCAATGATTCGCCAGATATTTTATCTCAATTTCTGAATAAACGATTTTCAAAATGTTTACCTTTAAATTTGTCAAGAGGTAGAAAGTTGGATTAGAGACCAAAATGTGTCAGGATTTATAATTTACTTTTAATTGGAATAAGATATATCTTCTTCTTTAAACGTTCTTCATCTAGCTGGGAAAGGCCTTTCTAATGACAGGTTAGTAACTATGGACTTTAAACATTACAGATCTCTTGAGTTGTACAAGATGAATTGGTTTCCTTATTGATTTCATTGCTTACATTTTACAACTTTAAGTGCTTTTATTATAGTTATAGCTCTGGTAGGTCGGACTTAAAATGGTAATACAGTTGTTTCCCAAATTTATTGTACATTTTAGGCTCTTTCTTGAAGAGAAAATTTCAGGACACTTATCTCATATTCCAACAAACATTTATTTTACTTTGTTTGGTTATAAGGTTGAGCATCCGTCTCTTAGTGATTCCTCAGTTTAGTGTTAATATATCGACATATATGAATTATGAGAACCCCTGATATAAGAACTCTTTAATGTATAGAACTTTTGGGAGTCAAAAGCGGTAAGACTAGAGATCATAGCAATATGATGTCATAAGACTTAAAAAGCCTTTATTTTCATCGTCATTGTCATTTGTGCCATGTGGTGATTCTGAATACGATTACATCTTTAAAAAACTATACTTCATATAGTGCGATAACGAACTGAAAAGCCATTATTTTCGTCCATGGATTTAAGGTATCGTGTCAATTATTTACTTCATTCGGAACTCTTTAAACTCCATCTTGGATAGGCGTTCGTTTTAACGCCGATTTTCTTTTTCAGTCTAATTTAAAGGAATCAAAGTGCGTTTAATTCGATTCTGACTCCAATCGTATGAATTGAGATCAAATATTGTAAAATCGCGTCTGCAGAAAATTTGAAAAGTAATGCCAACTTGTCCTGCGAAAATCATGAGTGAGATAAAAATGCTCTGAGTATCTCACCGATGTGAATTTTAATTGAAAAGTTGATCCAACGGGAGAGCTGAAAGTGCTCTGCATCAATTCAGATGTGGTCCATACGTATGGTTAGACAACTCTTTACATAGAAAGGGACATTAGAAGTTTGGGATATAAATCGAATATATTGAAATATGAAGACAATATTAACATCCATTTTTCAAGTGAATCTGTTGTATTTGAAATTCACCTAAATTCTGACTTATTTAACTTGATATTTAATATCATTTCCATCCATTACATATACTTTGTTATATATCGTATACTTATACATTTATTGTATCTCAAACAAGTACATTGTAGATACTCGTTTAGTGTGTGATTAAATATGAGTGTTCTAAATACTCGTTACTCGTGCTTAAGCTCAGTAAATGCAATTTATCAGTTTGTTAATATATTTTTTTTCGTTGGTGTCATTAAAAAAAAAGAGCGAAGAAGCGCGCCGCAAATAACACAACTTGTTTCATGAATGACAGAGTTAGTGAGTGAGTGAGTGAGTGAGTGAGTGAATGTGTGTATGTATGAGTAACTGAGTATCTGTGTGTTTATTTAACGAGCTGCTATATTATGAAATATTTAAGTTGTTAATTTCTTTTTTAGAGCAATTACTTCCGCAAATTAAATATTTACCGGTTTTTTAACATTCCTGCATTGTTAAGATTTTAATATTCCCGCTATTGTTTGAGGACCTGAGTATTAAAAGTAGCAAAGAAAGTTATTTAACAAAAAAACACATTATTAGATATTTTATCTAAAACAAGATATTTAAGGAAGACAAAATTAAATAATGTTTAAAATTATTTTTTTTTCAATTTATTTTTTTCTAATTAATTTCAGTTGAAATTGAAAAAAAGAAACCTTAATTAAGTCATTTTTTATTTTCAGTCTTTAAGTCATACTCTCTTTCAAAATAGGAAAAAACAACCTGAGACAAGTGACAAATACCTTCACTTAAAATACTTTATTTATTATATTTAGAAAAAAAGACCAAAAATGCCTATAACACATAAAAAAAGAAGAAAAAGATTAATTGTTTCTGAAATTTTTTCTCATCCATTGATTTAAACTAAGGGGTGAGATCATAAAAATTTTAAATCCAATTGTTATTCGATTTTACTTTTGATCAAGTTACCTTTTTAAAAACAAGTTAGTTATTATGTTTAATGTTTATTAAACATAATAACTAATCGATTAATATATTATTAATCGATTAAAATAAGTGACCAGAAAAAAATGCGTACTAAAATTATAAAATATTTTCAACAAGACCCAATTTGGTCCCATAAAAAGTTGGCCAAGCATTAAAGGGTCTTTCGTCAAACTGTTTCCAGTGGTATTAAGAAGAAAGAACTTGTCCTTTGATAGAAAATCTGGTTCAAGTAGAATTAATGGTCCACATGATGCTACTGAAACCAAAAAAATGGAAAAAAAATAAAAGAGCTCCTAACACATTTCTTAGGAGAGCAGGCTGGTAAGCTTAGCGCTCGAACTACTCTTTACGTAAATTTAAAGATAATTTAGGTTCAAAAATACCCAAGACTCACATAGTTATTGAGAGGACGCTACTAAAAATTTAGAGGTCAAAAACAGACCACTAAAATTGAAGTCATGTTCTCAAAAAGATATTCCTGCTGCATAATGGATGAAGAAACGTATATTCTGGCAGATTTTTGCAACTTCCTGGTCAAACATTTTATGTTGATGATGTTTGAAGGAATGTTGAGGAAAAGTTTAGGACCCAAAAGCAGTCAAAAAATTTCAACGCGCTCTATAAATACCGAAGTTTGTATTAAGAAATGTCTACAAAGAAAAGGTACATCCTTCATAAGACTTCATAACTGTGGTAGATTTTAAATGGAGATGGACTACCTGTTCGAGCAAAGTCACAGAAAACACTATTAAAGCGTTATTAAAAGTGTCTTCGGAAAAAGTTCAAAATTTATTCACTAGTGATGTCAACTATATATTTATTTAATTGTATTAATATTTTCAATTATGTTGAAATTATATGTATGTTCAGAATTTTTCGATCTCACTCCTTAAAATATAAAACTAGAAAATACAATACAATTCAATATTATTTTAAATGCGTAAAAAAAGTAATAGAAACTAAGAGAATAAACTAAAAAAAACATAAAATAAATAAAAAATGGTGATTTAAAAACAAAATCTATAAAAAGTGATAAAATTAAATTACAGCAAAATAAAATTGAGATAAAAAACAGACGTAAAATCATATAACGACAAATATATATAAAAATACAAATACAAAAACAAAGAGCAAAAAATGTTCAAAAACAAAGTTAAATATCAGATGAGTAAAGTAAAATAAATTGCCTTAGAATATATTTATTATACAAATAATGTATATGTATATGTGTGTGTTAGTATCTGTTACAGAGCTACATAGATAAATAGATACTTGTACTAGTTTATATGTTTACATTTTAAGTCAGTAAGTGTGTTGCAGAGTAGAAAAAAAAGTACAAAGGAAATAATATATTATATGGATGATAATAAAAAGGGAACAACAGAGTTGCCACATGTACAAATTATTAATGTCAAACGAAAAAGGATTAGAACAAAAGAGCAGGCATAAGGTCATCATCATTCATCATGATGATGAATGATCATGATCATCACATTTTGCAAGACCGATAAAAACTATACGGAAATCGGTTTCTTATTGCGGAGTTTACAAATGAGAATTCTAACTGCCCCGACTTCGTCCCTTCAAACTATTATTTATTCCAATAGATTCAGAATATGCTTGACTTTAAAGTAAAGTAGCAAAAATCTGTTTGATTTATTCTTGACTGCGAAAAATCAGCGGTTGCGATAAAAGGCTGCGAAAACGGAGTGGAACAATATTTTTAATATTGAATAAACTTTTTTGACCTAAAATATCGACATAATAAACTTGTGTACTCTATAGCTGAATCGATAAACTGTTCCAATCTTTTAACAGTGCAAGCGTTAAGATTGTATCTCATTTCCGCAGATGTGCGGAAATGAGATACAATTAATTAAATTTTTTTTTGTATCAAGTAATGTTCGATCTTGAAAAAATTTTAAACATTTGCTAATGTAAAATTCCACATTAGCGATTAATGGTTTATGATCCCACACAAAATGTAATATCAAATTCGAATGTACAATATCGGAAATTTAAATTTATATCCCAAATCCTGTTGGCAAGAGCTTTAGATGATTCTGGTTACTCCAGATCACGTCCTATACCTTCGTATAGGAAAGAGGGGTCTTTCAGTCCTTGGTTATAATTAGTCTTCATCAATTAAAAACCTCGTAAAACGGTAAACGAAAATCGATATGCGATGCTTCAACATCTAGCAATGCGTAAAAGCGAGACGCAAAACTCTCGAAGGCAAGCAAACGAAGTACAGCCTGACCGCCTTTAAGAGCTAATGACGATGACATCAGAGCTGCTTTACGACTGCTATTGTGTATTTATAAATTTTCAAAATGACAACTTTTTGACATATAATGTATTTCAGTTTTTAAGTCCGATTGTTGATATCAAGCATTTGGAGTTCTTATACAAAAACTGGCAGACATATTTACTGCCTTTCCGGATATGCTATTGGTCTGCTCAAATCTGTTAAACGATACCATTAAATCTATTCGTTATATTATATACTGAAGGCTGTTGATTGGGTATAATCACGTAGAATATACAACATCTAAACTTTTCTTTAAATCCTTTCCGTTTTTGGCATTTTATCAAAGTTTTCTTAACACAAGAGAACTTCAAAGATATCGACCACAAATTTATGTTTTCACAAGCCTACAGTGAAATGTATTATTAATTCTGAGCTGAAAATAAATTTTATTTGCCAAAAACTTCCACTCTCTATTACAAGAAAATCTTAAACGCTATTTTTATAGTTCTTAGATTTCAGAATTCCGTAATAAAAGAGGTTCTCATTTTTGATTCTTGATTTTTAAATAGAATGAAAGTGTGGCGTACCGGTAGTAAAGACATACTACCACCACCACCTGGAAACATGGAAAATCTAGAGAATATGGGAATCGACATTAAATGTTATATTTGGATTAAAATTTCAAAAAGACATCAGAAACATTTCAGAAAAATAAAACTTGAGGAGACTTGTTGATCAGACCCATGCAGAGATATGAACATTAAATTTATATCAAATTTTATATTGAGGAGAATCGGAACAAACAAAGAACAAAAGAATATGAAAATACTGATCGTATAAGATCGGAACATGAATTTTGTTTAAAACTAGATTCATATCACAGAAAAAAACTTACGAAATTCATATTTTTTTGGAGATCGAACCCGATGTCTGAGAGAATTGATCGTAAGCAATTGCCAAAGAAATTATTAGATGCCTCATTTGCACATCATTATTATTCCCATAACACACAAAGATTGCATGGCAGTAGATTAACATCCCAGTGAAAATCTACTTACGATGTTAATAATAGAGGGTCTAAAGTGAATTAAAGGAATATGCAAATCAAATTTTAATTAAGTTAAACCTTTTAGCTTATATTGCAGTAAAGTTGGCCATGTCTAGGCTGACGGTACTTTTGCCACACTACAGCCAACAAGATTAGTAGTTTCAGTTGATGCAGTTTTCATATAATTCTCCTGATTGTGAAAATATTTTGTCAATTATGTTAAACAACGATCTTGACACCGTATACTATAACTGAATGTGAGGCCGAAAGATAATAACTACTTTTGTACAAAAAAAAAACACATTAAAAAAATTTGACGTCTAATATCTATAGAGACTCAATGATCCTCGTAAGAAAGACGGAAAATCTTTTAAAATCAGTTAAACTATGATCGCGCATTTCATTCCGAACCAAATATCTAATAGCGAAACAAAATGTATAAAGAAAATAAGTTAATTAAAGTCTTTTAAATTCTCTATGGACTATAAACAAGAGTTTATATTTCGAAGGAAAGGAAAGGATTAGCGAAACTTGGAACTTATGTTCACTGTTTGCATTTTCTCAATATGATTGTCAATTTCATAGCTTAATAGTATTTGGAACACTGCCACCATGTTTCCAGTCCTACCAAGTCAATGAGTCAAGAACACTTAATACAGACACAATCAGATTCTGTATATTTTATATCTAAATCGCTTATCGTATGTTTAAGTATTGGTTATGCTTATAGAAGATCAATGAAACTATGTTTTCAGAATTTCATTAAATCGGTAGAATATTGGGATAAAAACCATATTAAAAAAATTTAAAGAATAGTTTTACTCAATGAAGTCTCTAGTTTCTGAAATGGATCTACTTATGTATAAGTAATATGTTTTTCATTTGTAACACGGTGTAATATTAGTGATCGTTATTCGAGATCTCGAAATATCTGGTAACTTTTCTTAAAATATCTATTATTTGCTTAGATACATTACTTTTTATATTCTTTTGTTAGTATGTATGTGTGTAAGTGTATGTTTCTATTTAACTGTATGCGTAATTTTTGTTTTATACTTCTTGTTGTCATACATTCATACCAATTGTTGTTGTTGTTGTTTGTGTTATTGGTGTAAGAACAGTATTTATTGTCTTAAATCTCTGTTGTTGTCAAGTGTTAGTAGCAAGAATAAGCATGTATCATATGCAGATAAATATACATATGTATGTGTGTATGAATGTTAAATTAACATTATTATCAATGTGTGTGTCTATAGATTTCTAAGCTTTTGGCAAAAGTTAAATAAGTTACATTCGAACCCCACCCCCTTCTCTGCTGTAACCATTTACCACTTCCTAATGTAAACAATATTAAGATTATAAACCAAAAGAAAAAAAACATTTGTAGCTAAATAATTGTCTGTCCCAATATCTGTTGTTATGTCGTTTGGTCGTTTGGTCGTATGGTCGTTTATTGGGGTCTATGAGCTGCTGGTGCTGGTGCTGGTGCTGCTTCAGTCACACTGTTGTTGTTGTTTTCATTTGTTTTACAACTTAAATTCAGGGTAAAGAAACACACATGAACATGGTATTTTAAATCAATAATACAATATTTCAATATTTTTTTGCTGTTGTTGGTGTTGTTGTTGCTGTTTATAAAGTTATTGTTTGTTGTTGATTTTTTTTATTTGTTGAGAAATAAATAAATTAAATTTTGGATTTTTATTATTATTTTTTTATTATTATAATATTTCTTTGGCAGTAAGAAGAAAATAAAGTGAGTTTTGTATTAAGATTTTGCTGCCAATGCCCTTCACTTCGGAATGAAGGTAATGAAGGGGTATTAAGTTTTTTATTCCATAAGTTAAACGAATAAAGAATTATCTGTGACCCCATAAAACGTATTAACTATTCGAGTAAAAAAAATCTGGATCGATTAAATTGTGTCCATCCAGCGATCTCTGTGACCGTCCATTTATAGAACCAAATGAAATTTGACTGAATTATTTGCTGAACTTCCTGAAATTTATTTTAAAAAGTAACAGAACGATATCTGAGACAAACTCAAGTAATAGCAGTTCAGTTGTTGTTCAGTTCTATTTAAGTTCTCGTTCAATTATAGTTCAGTTCTAGTTCAGTTCTTGAGCAGTTCTTGTTCAGTTTTGGTTCAGTTCTAGTTCAATTCTAACTCACTTTTGGAGTAATGAAGGATATTAAAAATTCGATTAAGCCGCGTTCATCTTATTTTTTACTACATTTTTAAATATTTTTTTATATTTTACAAAATTAGTTACTCGTTAAAGGAAGAAATTATAATTTTTCTAAAAAAATTTAATTTTTTGTCGACATTTTTTTTTAGTACAGTTGTGTTTGATTTTTTAATTTACATAATTTTAAATTTTATCAACCTAAAATTCTCTTCACCATCTTCTCTTTTTCTTTCTCTTCTTCTTTAATTGTTATTGAAATCAATATTTACATCATCTAAAGTTTACATTTGGACTCAGTTATATAAGTAAAATTTATTTTGTCGACATGTCGACAATTTGTGTATTTTATTTGGTAAATAAATATTATTTTGTGAAATTATATTTTGTCTTCTTTTGCTTCAAGATTATTTTATGTGATAAATTCTTTGGAGCTTTTGATAACAAATTTAGATTTAGATTTAAATATTTATTTATTTTTTGGAGGGTTAAAGATAATTTAATTTTCCTAGAAAATAATTTATATGAAATTTTATTTATTAAGAATTCGAAATGAAAGAGATATGAGAAGGTATGAACGAATGAACGAATGAATGAATGAATGAATGAATGAATAAGTTTTACTTTAAAGAGTTTATGCAAATTAGAATTTGGCACAAAATGCTATAAGACGTTAAATATTTTGTAAATATTTTTAACTTCATTAAAAGCAGACTAGAAAAAGTTAACTCCTTGAAAACAAGGAAAATAAAATAACAATTTCTATATGGTGAAAAAAACTTATTGGAAATTTAAAGTGGTTCGAAACCGACTGTATTATACCCTATTTCATATTGTGTGTTTTATATAGTAGGCCTACCCTCGTATTTTCTTAGTTATAGCAACGTTTATATGATTTTATAAAGAAGCTTCTTTCTTCCTAAAGACCTTATTTAATTAGTTCAAGAGATACATACGACAGATATTCGTTTAAGCAAAAATTTATGAAAATATTACAACAAACAATCGTTTGAGAAAAAATGAAGATGAATTTTTCTCCAAGAAAAATTTGTAAATTAATTATTGTTTAAAAGAATTTTCGTTTGATATTTTTGATTAAAAAAAATGTTTAAGATAAATTTTTAATAAATTTTTATTTAAGAGAAATTTTTTTGTAAAAATTTTCTTTTAAGAGAGAATCTTAATAAAGTTCAGTTTAAGGGATTTTTTAAAATTGTTTGTTGTGGAAAAATTGTTCAGAAATTTTCCTTTTAGAGAATTTGTTTGCTTTTTTTTCATTTGGTTTAAGAGAAAATTTTTCAATAATTTTCGTGTAAGAAAAATATAATAAATTCTCGTTTAATGAAAATGTGTATATATCTCCGTTTCTTCGATTAGGAAAAAATTACGTTAAAGTTTCATTTAAAATAAATTTACAGAAATTTTCGATTAAGAGAAAATTTACGTTAAATTTTCGATTAAGAGAAAGTTTACGAAACATTTTCGATTAAGAGAATATTTACGATAAATTTTCGATTAAGAGAAAATTTACGATAAATTTTCGATTAAGAGAAAACTTACGATAAATTTTCGATTAAGAGAAAACTTACGATAAATTTTCGATAAAGAGAAAATTTACGATAAATTTTCGATTAAGAGAAAATTTACGATAAATTTTCGATTAAGAGAAAATTTTCGATAAATGTTCGATTAAGAGAAAATTTACGATAAATTTTCGATTAAGAGAAAATTTACGATAAATTTTCGATTAAGAGAAAATTTACGATAAATTTTCGATTAAGAGAAAATTTACGATAAATTTTCGATTAAGAGAAAATTTACGATAAATTTTCGATTAGGAGAAAATTTACGATAAATTTTCGATTAGGAGAAAATCTTCGATAAATATTCGATTAGGAGAAAATCTTCGATAAATATTCGATTAAGAGAAAATTTTCGATTAAGAGAAAATTAAAAAAAATATATTTTAATAAAAAACTTACGATAAATTTTTTTGATAAATAATTTCGATAAAATTTTCTATTTGTAGAATTAATTTTGTATAAAGAAAATGTTTACGATAGATTTTCTATTAAGAGTAAATTTTTCAAAATATTTTCATCAATTAAATGATTTGAAATCTCCATAAATTCGTTAATTCTGCGCAATAATTTTTTCATTTATAACATTTTTATTTCCCCCAAAACATCACAAATTGATCTCCCCACGATACAAAAGATTAATGAAATTCTGTCATATTTTTGATTTTTCAACTTTTAACTGTCCTTATTTTCGGACTTTGATTTTGGGTTGGCGGTAAAATATTAAATACAAGACACAAAAATTTAAAATACTTTTTTTCAAAAAAAACCCGACAACATTGATTCCGAATAATTTCGAAATAGCAACAGCGACAAGAACAACAAAAACTGAAATTACTTAGTACTTAAAACTGATTTGAACACGAATAAATGAGCAAAAAATCAAAAAGAACCCAAAAAAAAAAAGGAGATGAAATAAGAAAACAATAAAGATGAAATAAGAATCAACATATGGATGAATTAAATGGATGGATGGATGAATGGATGGATGAAATGGACAGATATACAAATGAACTCAAACAATGTTTCCAAAAATAATCGCACACCTTGACATTGATGTGTGTTTTTACACCCTTTAACATCACAAGTGGTAAAGAGGGTATATTAATTTTGTTATTCCTTGTGTAACGCTTAGAGAAGATCATCTCAAACAACATAATGCATATATATTCTTGCATGAAATCAAAATCTGAGTCGATTTAGGTATGAGCGTTTGTCTGTTGTTAGCACGATCGCATGCACAATAATTGGCAGAGCTCAATGAAATTTGGCCTGAGTATTAGTTATAGTCCTGAAAAGTTTCCTATTGAAAACCATCAAAATGGGTTGAGTATATCAAAAGATATAAAACGATATATGAGGTAACCTATAAGTTCAATCGAAGAACGAAAATAACCAAATAAAAAAATTGCCGTAATATAAAACTATAAGTACTTTATTTCCATTCCAAAAATAATTAAAATCGGTTCAGTAAAGGAAAAGTTATAGTCAAAAATATAACCAATTTTATGACTCATTAAGTGTTACGTGTGATTCTTATGAAAAACTTTATATATTGTATACATCTACGTGAGTGTATGTGTGAGTTTATATAAACGAAACATAACGTATTTATTTTACATGCATGTGTGGTGAAGGGTATTGAAAATTCGGCTATAACATTCTTTCTTGTTTTAAAGTTTAAAAAGCAAAATAAATGAAATTTATTCTTAAAAAAAAACAAACGTCGGTCATCAAAATCAACGCGCTTTTTACAAAAGTTTCAATGCAATTCTGAAAAAAAGGATTATAATTATTATTACGACAGATGAGCGAATACGAAAAGTAATAATTTTGAGTATTTTGTGGCCCTACAGTTCTGAGGGGATAAAATAGAACCTTCATTAAAGGAATTTTTGAGATCCACTATCTAAATTAAACTAGATTTTTCTACATTTTCTGATACAAGGAGGTTAAAAGGTGACCAGTTTGATAATAACTGCCAAGAAGTTAATTGAGGATTATGAAGAGTTCAGAACTGTAAGGTTCTTTTAACTCTTTATTCGTTTAAGATTCGTTTTTTTGAGTACTCATGCAAAAAAGTAATTAAATTTTAAAGGCATGATGTTTCCAAATTCCAAGTACTTAAAGAATTGTGGGAGCAATATTGACAAGGTCTGAGCTTGTAAAACAATTTTGTTAAGTTTAAATCATGCACATCGATACACTGAAACAAATTTGTAGTTCATATTAAAAAGCATACACATAATTTTAGGAAGTTTGTAGAAAAATTTCTCTAATTTGAAAATGTATCGTTAAATTTCTCTTAAAAGAAATTTTCAATTGATTTTTCGATTTTGAAAAATTTAAGAGAATTTTTCAATTTAGAAAAATTTTTTAAAGAAGAAATCTGCATAAATTTTTGTTTATATGAAATTTTCGATAACCTTCTCTTAACCAAGAGGTTAAATTGGCCATTTGATTGAAAATTTGTCGAAGAATTTATCTTTAAAGAATGATTAGTTTTCTCTTTAAAGTGTATTTATCGTAAATTTTCTCTTTGAAGAATTTTTATGGTAATTGTTTTCTTTAAAACAAATTATCCAAATCTCTTAAAAGAAATTAAAGTTTCTCTACAAAATTTCTCTACATCAAAGCTTTGGAAAATTATCTCTCAAGACAAAAATATATAGAAGAGTTTTCCTTCAGAATAATCTTATAGTAAATTTCCTCTTAAAATTTTCTTTTTAGAATATTTTATAGTAAATTTCCCTTAAAGAGAAGTATGTAATAAATTTTCTCTTTAACAGTAATTTATAGTAATTTTTTTCAAAGATATGTTTAAAGTAAATTTACTCTTAAAAAGAAAATTTTAGTAAATTTTCTCTTAAAACAAAAATTTATATTCAAATTTCTCTGGAAGAGAAATTTAGAGTAAACTTTTGTTTCAGAGAGGTATTTCAAAGCACATTTTTCTCTAAAATAAAGTTTTACAGAATAATTTTTATAAAAAGAAAATGTATAGCAAATTTTCTTCTGAATTTTTAAGTAAATTTTCTCCTAAAGTCAAATTTCTAGCAAATTTACTCTCAAAAAATTTATAGTAAATTTTATGTTAAAGATTAAGTTCTCTTAAAGTTAAATTAAGAGTTAATTTTCCCTTAAAGAGAAATTTACTTTTAAATAGAAATTTTTATGAAATTTTATCTAGAAAAGATATTATTTTGTAAATTTTCTATAAAAGTGAAATTTTTAGTAAATTTTTAAACATAAATTTCTAGCGAATTTCTCTTAAACATAAAGTTAGAATAAATTTTCTTTAAAAGAGAAATTTATTGATAATTCTTTTAAGAGAAATTTAGAGTAAATCTTCTCTTAATGAGAATTTTAATATAAATTTTCTCTTAAACAGAAATTTCTTGTAGATTTTCTCTCAATGATAAATTAAAAAAAAATTCTCGAAAAAAAATGTCTACTAAATTTTATTTTTAATGGAAATTTATAGTAAATTTTCTGTTAAAAAGAAATTTAAAGTAAATTTCTCTTAAATCACTTACCTTAACATTTATAATATATAATGTTGTATAATAATATACAATTTTCTCTTAAAGGTTAAGTTCAAGATATATCTTTTCTACAAAGAAATTTTTGTAAAATTTCACTTAATGAGAAAAAAATTAAGTGAACTTTCTCTTTTTTAGTAAATTTTCTCTTAAATAATATTTATATTGAACTCTCACTTGAAGAGAATTTTTTAAAAAAACTTACTCATAATAAAACAAGTAAAAGTTATATTTTGTCAATCCCGACAATGTAATACCCTGCACCACATTGTTGGTTTTTAATGGAAGCTATCAAAAATTAATGATCGACCCTCGTATAAATATATTTTTAGAGTGCAGAATATTATGGTACTAATCAGGACTTTTTCTAGGGGAATAATACGTAAGCTAGATGAAATTATGTACCGACCCTCGTAAACTTTCGTACATCGTTTTTGCTTATATTTATCTTAATTTGACCAATTCTTATCAAGATATTTACGTATATATGAGATTTATGATTTTGAAGGGAAGTTATGTTGGACCTATAAGAAATAATGGACCGATACTCGTATATTTTGGCATAATAATTTTAGAATATTTTTAGATTTATTTGGGCTAAATTTCATTTCAGTACTTTAAAGACCTTAAAAACCCCATTCCGGGAGGAACATTTGTATGGGGCTAAGTGAAGTTATGGACCCACAACACCAATTTCGGTAGGCATCGTCCTTTAGCCAAAATAATGATACACACCAAGTTTCATCGAGGTTTCTCAAAAACTGCGACCTGCATTTTGTTATCAAGGTTTTCATGGACATTCAGCCAGACGGAGGGACGGACATCGTTAAATCGACTCTGAGAATGATTCTGAGACGAACGGTACACTTAAAAGAGGTGGTAGAAATATTTTTTCTGTGCATTTTCTGTGCATTTTCTGTGCCACATATGGCGGCGTAGGGTATAAAAATTACAGTAAATTTTCTCTTAAATTAAAATTTATTGTAAATCTTCTCTTAAATTAAAATTTATTGTAAATTTTCTCTTAAATTAAAATTTATTGTAAATTTTCTCTTAAATTAAAATTTATAGTCGATAATTTTTGGTTCCCAAATTTGCAGTTATTTTTTTGTAGATTAAAAAAAATGAAATTTAATAAAATTTATTGCAAATTCTCTCTTAAACAGAATTTTGTCGAAATTTCCGTCAATGAATGAATTAACACTTTAACACTTGAAATATGTTTAAAATCGTTTATGGAACTTGAACAAATTCCAGTCTATTGTTATTCAATTTGCTCTAAAGTAATTTTGTATGCAAATTATTTTTTATCCGGTTAATTTTGTTTGACCAAAAAAAAATTTTAGTTAAAATTCTGTTAATAACTATAATTGCTTTTTTGCTTAACCAACAATTAATTTCACGTTTTTTTTGTTTCAGCAAAAACTTCAATCTTTATTGAAACTGTCTGCAATTTTTGCAATTCGTTCTTTTTTTGTATTTGTTTTTGTTTTATTCACAGTCTGTCAATTATGTGTAAATTCTATTTAAATCATTATTTTATAGTTGAGTCACTAACAAACAACAATAACAACAACAAACTGTTTCAAATAGCATTTAAATAATTAAAGTTTATTTCTCCATTCTACTCTAAATCGGAGAGTAAATATTTTTGGCAATTTGCAAATTTGTTTATATGAATTTTTTGTTATTTCGGTCATAATTCCATTTTTGCTCATATTCTGTGAATTGTTTCTTTGTTTGTTATAAATTTAAGTCATAATTTGCATTTAATTGGAATTGAAACTACTAATTATAATTATTTTATATATAATTTTTGGCAATGAATAAAATTTTAATGTGAATTATATATTTATGGGTTAAAATATGAGATTAAACTTATGCCAGAGTCATTTGAACATGATTCTTAAAATTTATGTCATTTTATGTGGAAATAGTTTTTGGAATTAATATGAGAATAAGTTTGTTATTAAGCTCAAGGGGTAAAGGGAGTAATATTCTGATTTAAGTATTAAAATGTATTATTGACCATAGAATATTTCTAAGGAATTTACAGATGAAATACACTTAAAAAATAAAGGAAATTTGTACAAAATTTTCTGAGAATGAAAAAAGAAATTTCGAAAATTTTCTTTTTAACGAAAATTTTTAGAGAATTTAGTTTTATAAGTGAATTTTCTTTTAAAGGAAAGTTTATCAGAATCTTTTTCTTAAAAGAAGATTTGACATAATTTTCTATGCAACGAAAGTTTTTGGTAAATTCTCTGTTAAAGAAAAATATATAAATTTGTTTTACATGAAAAATTCTAATCAATTTTCACTTAAAAGAACATTTTTTTAAATTTTCGCAAAATAAAAAATATTTATAAGTTTTCACTTAAATAAAACTTTTTCACAAATTTTCTACTAAACGAAAATATGTAGCAAATTTAGAAAGATTTTTTTTTTTTTAATTTTCGTTTTTCATAAATTGTCCCTTAAAAAATCTCACGAATTTTTTCTTCAACGAAAATTTCCCACAAATTTTCTCTTAACGAAAATTTCCCACAAATTTTCTCTTAAACGAAAATTTCACACAAATTTTCTCTTAAACGAAAATGTCCAAAAAATTTTGCCTTAAACGAAAATGTAACAAAAATCTTCTTTAAAAAAATTGCTCATAATTAAAAAAATATTTGTTTTAAATTTTCTCTTGATACAAATTTTCTTTCATATAAGTTTATCGTAAATTTTCTTAGAGAAAAATTTTTCTTAAAAAATATTATAAATTTTCTCCTTTTTTTTGGTGGAAAAAATTATTTCTCTGCCGAAAATTTATCTTAAAATTTTTATGAAATTCTCTCTTAAGTAAAAATTTAATGTCAATTGTCTCCCTGCATTTAAAAATTATTATGAATTTACTTCTTTCTGTTAAAGAAAAACTTTTTTCCTAAAATGAATTTTTTTTAGAAAAATTATTTAACACCATTTTTCATTCTAAATACAAAGCTGTGTTTCAAAAATTTTCGTATTAAGTAGAAAATTTTTCTCTTTCATTTTTAGAAGAAAGTTTTCTCTCAACAGAAACGTTTCCTTAAATTTAAAAATAAAATCTATTTTACATTTTCTCTTAAACAAAATTTTCTCTTAAAAACAGTGCTCTTCTTTTCTTTAAAGGAGGAAATATTATAAATTTTCTTTTTTTGTTAAAGACCA